>JAGWCC010000975.1:0-100327 GCA_022651775.1 Drusus annulatus | reverse complement strand
GTTAGTATTGGCAGTACCTAACTAACTAGTTAACTAGTACTTAAACACTTATTCATGTCTCAAACTACTTTTTTGTTAATTTTATTTTTTCCTTTCTTTTTCATTGTTTAATTTACTATGACCTTTCCGCATGTTTAATTAATTTTACTAATGTATATATTTTTTTTAATTCTCTAATATTGGACATGTATTGACGAATGACATAGTTAAATAACCATTATTACGTTTTATCCTTTAAGGCTGCGTTTAATTTGTATTATTTAATTTAAGTTTTTTTTAGAATAAGATATAAGATAATTGTTATAAATTTTCAAAATAAACTGTTGCACACCACAAAGGACAAGTTCTTGTGTTGGGCGAGGAAATTTGTTTTTTTTTATTCACTGTTATTATTTTTATTATTATCAATTCTTATAACTTCCTACAAATGTCAACCTTTTGACCTATATTACCTTTACCAATATCATTTTTACAACCGATATTTAAAAAAACCCGGGTATCGGGAGATAAACAACTTAACTGGCCTATCTGGGACCTAGGAGTGGAAAGGTCTCCCCGTGAAATCGTAATTTGTGGACAGTGCTCCGACCGGTGCTTTTCAGTCAAAGGTCAGCGGCGAGGAACCGGTTCCAGTTCTTGTTTTTCAGCCAGCTTACCGATGAACCTCCCGCCGCCGGGAACCGGTTCCGAAAGTAACTGGATGGGGACCTGTTCCTCGCCGTTCTTCGGTAACTGGAACCGCAGTGACACCCCTCTAGAACGCACTAATGCTAGCTCCGTGTTGTATCTGCAACTGAAACGAGCAGCAGTCTGGTGTTACTTTGAATCCAAACCGGTTTCATAGTTGCGATTCTATCGCGAGATGCATCCCCCCCTAGGGTCACCCAACACCTGGCAACACTCATTGTAATTCAACTGTTTCAACAAACTAAACGAATAAATATACTGTTAACCAAGAATGTGTCTTATTTGTGATGAGTCCCCCTCCCCTTCTTGTAAATGTGAATACAGCACCAGGGCGGGTGGAACTATGGCACCTCTAACCGGGCGTGCCGTGAGGCTGAAGAAAGGGGAAGGATAAGGTTGGGTACTACCTAGATATTCAGATCTGGTGACCAAACACCGCTCGAGTCACTTCAAGCAACGCTTTTCATATAAATATTAGCCCTTGTCTTTCGCCAAGGGCGAGGTGCCAATGAAAGCATCGCCCCTCTGTGTGGACCACTCTGTAGTCGGGCGGTAGAAACTGGACGTGGAGATGGAAAACTAAGCGGTTCTAAGGATTTGTTTTGTAACTCTATCACGGAGGAAACCTGCGTTGAAAGAGGTGGAAGTCGACAGCCGCCGTCAGAATCAGACCCGGTCCAATCGCGACCAAGGCGCTCGACAGTGGATGAAGGTAAGCCAACTTAATTAGATGAATGTTGTTTTTATCTTGTTGAGAAGTTGCGTCCTTGCAGTCAGAATATACTCGTGCATGAAGAGAAAGTTAAATATTTTTACCAAACCTATACAAATTTGCGATAAATCGCTTTCTCCGGAGTTTTACGTCGTATACCGAGAGAGAGAAAGAGACAAGACAAGTCGTCAAATAATATCGCGGCACTTCTAAGTCTGTAAGGATGTTTTCACATAACTTTCGTCAGCGGATTTCGAGGTTATTTTCTATATTTGTGTTGATTAAAATACTTGCAGTGGTTACACAAATAAATCAAACAAGACGGTGATTTGTGCTATGCGTGAATGTTCAAATAAGACCAAACAAAGATTATGAAACATCACTTTTCAGAGGTATTTCAACAGTTTTAAATAGTTTTGACCGAACTTTACAATTTTCGCATTTTTAATGATACAAAGACGTAAAATCAACAAAAGCTTCCATCATTATTTAGGCAAACCTTCTGTTATTAGTGTTTGTGTGATATTTTGTCTTTATAAGTTATTTTAATGGTGTGTTGATTTGTCTTTTTTAATGTGTTCAAATGTGCTTATTAAAAATGTCCGAATTCCATGTGGGCGGTAACTTATATGCTATCCAACATCCTTCAATATATCTTTGTCTCTTTCTATCGAGTCAGTACAAAGTCAACAACACTGATACCATCCTTCACTAATACCATTGTTAACGCTCTGGAAGATAACTCTCAGGCAGATGTTCTCTACACTGACTTTTCTAAAGCCTTTGATAAAGTTATTCACTCAATTCTTATCGCCAAACTTCATGCTATCGGTATTAGAAATCCTTTTTTATCTTTCTTCAAATCTTATTTAAATGATAGACAACAAAGAGTCGAAATTAATAACTTTGAATCTATTAATATTAAAGTAACGTCTGGAGTACCCCAAGGTGCCCATCTAGCTCCTCTCCTTTTTAACGTATTTATTAATGACATTGCCAAAGTATTTTCTTCCTCGCGTTTTTGGCCTTTTGCAGATGACAATAAGATCCTTAAAATAATAAAATCTTTTCATGACCGTATGCTTCTCCAAATTGATATTGATTCATTTAATGAATGGTGTGAAACTAACTGCCTAGAATTAAACATTGATAAATGTAAAATTATGTCATTTCATATAACTCATAAACCGATCCTCTTCAATTATAAATTAAATAGTGTCTCCCTATCTACCGTCAGATCTATAAAAGATCTTGGTTTCACTCTAGACTATAATCTTTCTTTTCGTGATCACATTAATAATGTAGCTAATAAATCATTAAAACTTCTTGGCTTCATCTATAGAATTGCATGTGACTTTAAGAATATAAAGACTCTAAAAACCCTTTACTGCTCATTAGTTCGCCCTCATTTAGAATATGCTAGTGTAATTTGGTCCCCTTTCTATACCGTTCATATTCATCATATTGAATCCGTACAACATCGCTTCTTACGTGGTATTGCACGGAGATTAGGGCGAGAAAGAGGCGATTATTCATATGATGAAATTGAACAATTATTGAAAATTTCTTCATTAGAAAAGCGCAGGAAAGACTTCGATTTAATTTTCATTTACAAAATTATTAATTGTTTTATTGACTCACCTTCTCTGTTGCGACTTATCCAGTTCAAAATTCCTTGCCGTAGACTCAGAAACAATGAATTGCTGTTCCTCAATCATCACAATACTAATTATGGGTATAATTCTCCACTGTCCAGAATGTCAAGACTTGTTAACTCAAGCCATGGTCTTGAAATTTTTGGTAACACTCTAAATGATTTTTGTCATGCTTTACGACTCTACCAAAATTTTGACTAGACCATGGCTTGAATGTTCTCTTTTATGTTTATTTTGCCTTATTTTTGTCATCGCTTCATTTATTTAAATTTATATGCTATTCCTTCTCTGTTACTCTTTTTTCTATTTCGTGTTTTATATGTATTTTTGTAATTGGACTTTAGTCCGTTAATTTATGAATAAATAAATAAACACTGACTACACTGCTTTGCAAAGGTACCTCTCCCTGTAAATTCTTACTCCGAGGTTGCCTCGTTGCTGGGGGTGGTGCACCCCGCTGCGCTACTCGGTCGGTCCAGCGCATCTTCCTCTGCCCGTCTCGCCTCCCCCTCGGCTGGTGACCGCCACCCTCTCCTGGCTGCAGCGGCCAGTGTGGCGAGGGTCCCCCAGTACAGCTTCCCAGGATACGCAGTCGATGGTCTGTTCGGATGACCAGCTCTTCCAGACGTCTTGGCGCAAGTGTTTTTAAAGTATCCAGGTGCTACAGACCGGAGGTGGGAAATTAATTAAGAAATTTAAATCATTGCGAAAATCATGCCAAGCAAAATTAATACTGAGCAAAATATACGTTTGTATTATTTATCGTTGATTGATTTTTTGTAATTTTAAAGGATGAATCATGTAAGATTACATTGTTGATGATGATCAACAATGATTGTGCACTAACTGTATTTTTTATAACTGCATTGTTTTCACGTAAGTGAGGACATCTGTTAAACCCCAGTATAAAAAAAATAAATAATTTTAAGTAAGAAAAGTTTGAAGTACAACGCCACTAAGCAATTCAATTCTCTGCCCAGCACCATCAGAAACATACAAACCAAAAGCTCTTTTAAAAGCAATATCATTACTCACCTTAAAAAACAAGTTTAATTTAGTTCTTATTATGTAGATTCTATATTTTCAAATTTGTCATTTACTTAAATTATTTTTACTATGTATGTACTATATTTTCGAAATTAACATGTTACTATGTAGCTAAAATATACTTTTGTAAATTGCCATCCCAACACAGGCTCATGCCTAGTGGGATGGGCAATTTAGCAACCAATAAAAAAATGTATGTTCAAGTAAAATAATAAATAAATAAAATAAAATCATTGAATATTGCTTAGCAAAATTGTTGCCTAAAAAAATTATTGCCTAACAAAATTATTGTTTAACAAAATTGTTACAAGCAAATATATTTTTATTAGCAAAATTAATGCCTCGCAATATAAATACCAAGCAAAACATTGCTTAGCTTAATTAATACTTAGCAAATTGAATGCTTAGCAAAATTAATGCAATTAAGCAAAATTAATGACTAACCATCCTGCACCAATAATGGCATCCCCAATCAGGGTGTGTTGTGTGGCTGGGGGTAGTGGGGAAAGGATGGAGATGGGAAGACGAAGGTTGGGAAGTACCTGGCTATTCAGATCTGGTCACTGTGTAAATACTGTTAAAAGGTGGTTTTACAAATAAACAAAACATCGTGTCAACATTATGTGCTATGAATGAATAAAAATAAATACAAAATTAGTTAAATACACCATTTTTCACAGGTATTTCAACAGTTTAAAATATTTTTGTCAGCACATTAGGATTATCAAATTATGAATTATATAAAGACTTGATATTAACTATAAACCTCCATTATTATTTGAAGAAACATGATGCTATTCGTTTTGTAAGATATGATTTTTTTTTTTGATTTTATGGATTCTTTCGTAATCCTCTACTAACTAGCTGGGGCTTATACAAATACCCCTCATAATGTCTATCTGACTAGTGCTGCGGCTCATTTGACCTTATTACTATCACCATCTGAATGTTGTATTTAATTGACTGAATATAAGTTTACATTAGTGAGTTCTTAGGGAAAAGGTCTTAACTGGATAAAAAACCCTAAGCAAGTACAAGATAAAAAATAAATTAAAAAAGTTCTGAACTTGTTACTGATGGAAAAAAAAAAATTTGACTGAAGTTAAATATTTCATGTTTTTTTCTACTTGGAGCTGCATCCTTTTTCATTTAGGTCGTCTTTCCTAGATAATGGAGAGGTGTAGAGTGGGAATAGGATTATTGTAAGATATTCTGAATCTATAAATCATTTAATAGTATTTTTGAAATCTTGAAGTAACAATATATGGAGGGAGAGCTAATTATTTTTACCCAACCTACACAAACTTGCGATAAATCACTTTCTCCGGGTTTTTACGGCGTACACCATGAGAGAGAAAGAAACAACAAATTTCATAGACCGCTTCTATATACTGTAAGGATGATCTTAAGGTCCTGGTTCACGGCGGGACTCCGCCCACATTTTTTATAATGCCACTAAACTTGACACAACTAAACGGTTTTTTAGGTTGGATGCTATATTTTTGTTGATATCAATACTGTGAAAAAGTGACCATATGAATAAACAAGCACATTATGTCGACATGTGCTATGAATGGATGTATAAATACCGCAGCCTTAGTCTTAGCCACGCCCAAGTGCGCCGAGTCAGGTTAAAATCATCAAAAACAACTAAAAAACTGACTTCACTGCCTTGGATAGATACGTACTCTAAGTTTGAAATCGTTTTGTTATGCGAACGCTTTTGAGGTTATATAAAGGAGGTGTGTCTATGAAAACCCTATCCACGCCTGTTCAGAGTAGTCAAGCTTAGCAAAACTGACTACACTGCCTTGGGTAGTTAGGTCCATAGAGTTGGTAGAGTAGTATCTATCCAAAGAAGTGAAGTCAGTTTGGGACTTGTTTTTTATGATTTTAACCTGACTCGGCGCACCTGGGCGTGGCTAAGACTAAGGCTACGGTATTTATACATCCATTCATATCACATTTCGATATAATGTTTTTGTATATTCCTATAGCCTCTTTTTTTTCACAGTATTTTTATCAATACAAAATATAGCATATAACCTAAAAAACCGTTTAGTTCTGTCAAGTTTTGTGGCATAATAAAAAACGTGGGCGGAGTCCCGCCGTGAACCAGGACCTTCAGATCATCCTTACGATACGTTCAAGTGGTCCAAAAAATTCGTTGTCTCTTTTTCTCTCATGGTGTACGACGTAAAAACTCGAAGAAAGTGATTTATCACAATTTCGGATGGGTTAAGAAAAACAAATTAGCTTATTAATATTAGGTCTCTTTGTATATTAATACCAATCCCGATGTACGGCAGTGAGGCGTGGATCTGGTAGAGGAAGGATGCGAGTAGGCTGAATGCTATCGCAGTGATATCCCCAGTGGATGTCAATAATATACAAGAGAGAGCGCTGCTGTAGTCAGTTTTGATTAAATTTGCCGGACTCGGCTAGAATTGGGCGTGGCTAGGACTAAGGCTAGGGTATTTATACATCCATTCATAGCACATGTCGACATAGTGATTTTGTTTATTCGTATATTGAGACGTATGTGCGGTAAAAGCATGTGAAGATGTGGATATCCGGAAAGAATGCGAGGCTGATGTGAGCGTAATGAACAGGATCAAGAAAGGGACGCTTAGATGGTTTGGGCATGTAGAGCGAATGCACGAAGAAAGGAGTGTGAAAAGAATAAATGATGAAAAGAAGTCGAGGATGCCCGAGAAAGACACGGCACGATCGAGTAAATCATATACTTGAATCGGGTCATGTGAAGAGTCAGAATAACGGAAGAGTATGTATTATTGTGAATGAAGCAAGGAATGTGTGCCAAGACAGAGTTGTATGGCGGTCCGTCCTCTCTGCCTACCCCTGCGGGGAAATGGCGTGATGGTTAGTTAGTTAGTATAACCACTTTTTCAGTATTGTTATAAATAAAAATATAGCATATAACCTAAAAAAACGTTGAGTTATGTCCGTTTATGTCGCATATCAAAACGTGTGGGCGGAGACGCGGGACACGAAGAACATTCTAACAATACTTTAAAGCGGTTTGATAATTTGAGAAATTTTGTTGTCTCTTTCTTTCTCATGGTGTACGACGTAAAAGCCCGAAGAAAGTGATGTATCCCAAGTTTTTATAGGGTGGGTAAAAAGAACTAGCTCTCTCTCCATATATTGTTACTCTAAGGACTTTTGCGATGTGCTGGAGTGCCAGAATAAAATATATATATATTTTTTTTTTAAATGACATTATTGATGTTTGTACGAGGCCTGTTCAAAAGAAAAGGTGAATTTTGAATTTTCGCGGGCTGTGTTCATTCGATTATCGTTTTTTTGTTGTTGTTATGTTGGTACACATATGTTTATCATATGTTAGCATTATCAGCTATTTTGGATTAATGGTTTGTTTTTGACAACTGGAAAGGTGAGTCACGTTTTTGTGTGTTCTTCGATTTTTTACTTTTGAAAAAAATGGATCAAAGAATATGTATTAAATTTTGCGTTAAAAATGGAATAAAGTGCTCCGACGCACTTAAAATGTTGACTGTGGCATTCGGCGAGTCTACTTTGTCTCAAAAAAGTGTCTATAAGTGGTACAAGCGCTTTACATAAGGCCGAGAAGATGTTAATGACGATGAGCGTCCTGGAGTTGTGGAAAAACAAATCATGGATTTTATTCTTTGATCCATTTTTTTCAAAAGCAAAAAATCAAAGAACACACTAACCTTTCCAGTTGTCGAAAACAAACCACTCATCCAAAATGACTGATAATGCTAACATATGATAAACATATGTGTACCAACATTACAACAACAAAAAAACGATAATCGAATGTACACAGCCCGCGAAAATTCAAAATTCACCTTTTCATTTGAACAGGCCATGTATATATGTAAAATACGTAAATTAGAATGAAACAAGGAGCGTGTATCGATAGAACTTTGCGAGGCAGTCTATCCTCTCTGCCTAACCCTCTGGATAACGTCGTGATCTCGGAGAAACAATGTATGGAGAGAGAGAGCTAATTATTTTTACCCAACCTATACAAACTTGCGATAAATCACTTCCTCCGGGTTTTCACGTCGCACACCATGAGAGAGAAAGAGACAACAAATATAATACTCCGCTTCTACGTACTGTCGCGATGATCTTGGGCTGCTGGTTCACCGCGGGACTCCGCCCACATTTTTGATTATGCCACTAAACTTGACACAACTAAACGGTTTTTTAGGTTATTTGCTATATTTTCGTTGATATCAATTCTGTGAGAAAATGGTTATACGAATAAACAAAAACATTATGTCGATATTTGCTATGAATGGATGTATAAATACCCTAGCCTTAGTCTTAGCCACGCCAAGGTCCGCCGAGTCAGGTAAAAATCATCAATAACTGACTACACTGCCTTGGGTAGATACCACTCTATCTACTAATGCTTGATAAGAACTCAAACCTCACAAAGCTTATCAGTTGCTTATCTGTAAGATTAATAAATTCAATATTTTTTCGTACTTACAACTTAGAGTTTAATAACGGCTTTTTGGTTTCATTATCTACCGCTATAATATAAACTATGACTCGAAACCTTACATTTTAAGGCTTTCTTTCAGTGTGGCTAGCAGTCCACGATGGAGCGCTGATACCAACCCTGATGTATGGCAGTGAGGCGTGGAACTGGCAGAGGAAGGATGAAGGTAGACCGAATGCTGTAGAAATTACATCCCCGTATGGCTAGCAGTCCATGATGGAGTGCTGGTACCAACCCTGATGTATGGCAGTGAGGCGTGGAACTGGCAGAGGAAGATGAAAGTAGACTGAATGCTGTAGCATGAGATCCCTGTGTGGCTAGCAGTCCACAGTGGAGTGCTGATACCAACCCTGATGTATGGCATTAAGGCGTCAAACTGGCAGAGGAAGGATGAAAGTAGACTGAATGCTGAAGAAATGAGATCCCTGTGTGGCTAGCAGTCCATGATGGAGTGCTGGTACCAACCCTGATGTATGGCGGTAAGGCGTCAAACTCGCAGAGGAAGGATGAAAGTAGACTGAATGCTGTGGAAATGTCATCCCTGTGTGGCTAGCAGTCCATGATGGAATGCTGGTACCAACCCTGATGTATGGCAGTGAGGCGTGGAACTGGCAGAGGAAGGATGAAGGTAGACCGAATGCTGTAGAAATTACATCCCCGTATGGCTAGCAGTCCATGATGGAATGCTGGTACCAACCCCTGACAAAGGCAGTGAGGCGTGGAACTGGCAGAGGAAGATGAAAGTAGACTGAATGCTGTAGCATGAGATCCCTGTGTGGCTAGCAGTCCACAGTGGAGTGCTGATACCAACCCTGATGTATGGCATTAAGGCGTCAAACTGGCAGAGGAAGGATGAAAGTAGACTGAATGCTGAAGAAATGAGATCCCTGTGTGGCTAGCAGTCCATGATGGAGTGCTGGTACCAACCCTGATGTATGGCGGTAAGGCGTCAAACTCGCAGAGGAAGGATGAAAGTAGACTGAATGCTGTGGAAATGTCATCCCTGTGTGGCTAGCAGTCCATGATGGAATGCTGGTACCAACCCTGATGTATGGCAGTGAGGCGTGGAACTGGCAGAGGAAGGATGAAGGTAGACCGAATGCTGTAGAAATTACATCCCCGTATGGCTAGCAGTCCATGATGGAGTGCTGGTACCAACCCTGATGTATGGCAGTGAGGCGTGGAACTGGCAGAGGAAGGATGAAGGTAGACCGAATGCTGTAGAAATTACATCCCCGTATGGCTAGCAGTCCATGATGGAGTGCTGGTACCAACCCTGATGTATGGCAGTGAGGCGTGGAACTGGCAGAGGAAGGATGAAGGTAGACCGAATGCTGTAGAAATTACATCCCCGTATGGCTAGCAGTCCATGATGGAGTGCTGGTACCAACCCTGATGTATGGCAGTGAGGCGTGGAACTGGCAGAGGAAGGATGAAGGTAGACCGAATGCTGTAGAAATTACATCCCCGTATGGCTAGCAGTCCATGATGGAGTGCTGGTACCAACCCTGATGTATGGCAGTGAGGCGTGGAACTGGCAGAGGAAGGATGAAGGTAGACCGAATGCTGTAGAAATTACATCCCCGTATGGCTAGCAGTCCATGATGGAGTGCTGGTACCAACCCTGATGTATGGCAGTGAGGCGTGGAACTGGCAGAGGAAGGATGAAGGTAGACCGAATGCTGTAGAAATTACATCCCCGTATGGCTAGCAGTCCATGATGGAGTGCTGGTACCAACCCTGATGTATGGCAGTGAGGCGTGGAACTGGCAGAGGAAGGATGAAGGTAGACCGAATGCTGTAGAAATTACATCCCCGTATGGCTAGCAGTCCATGATGGAGTGCTGGTACCAACCCTGATGTATGGCAGTGAGGCGTGGAACTGGCAGAGGAAGGATGAAGGTAGACCGAATGCTGTAGAAATTACATCCCCGTATGGCTAGCAGTCCATGATGGAGTGCTGGTACCAACCCTGATGTATGGCAGTGAGGCGTGGAACTGGCAGAGGAAGGATGAAGGTAGACCGAATGCTGTAGAAATTACATCCCCGTATGGCTAGCAGTCCATGATGGAGTGCTGGTACCAACCCTGATGTATGGCAGTGAGGCGTGGAACTGGCAGAGGAAGGATGAAGGTAAACCGAATGCTGTAGAAATTACATCCCTGTATGGCTAGCAGTCCATGATGGAGTGCTGGTACCAACCCTGATGTATGACAGTAAGGCGACAAACTGGCAGAGGAAGGATGTAAGTAGACTGAATGCTGAAGAAATGAGATCCCTGTGTGGCTAGCAGTCCACCATGGAGTGTTGATACCAGCCCTGATGTATGGCAGTGAGGCGTGGAACTGGCAGAGGAAGGATGAAAGTAGACTGAATGCTGTGGAAATGTCATCCCTGTGTGGCTAGCAGTGCACGATGGAGTGCTGGTACCAACCCTGATGAATTACAGTAAGGCGTCAAACTGGCAGAGGAAGGATGAAAGTAGACTGAATGCTGTGGAAATGTCATCCCTGTGTGGCTAGCAGTGCACGATGGAGTGGTGGTACCAACCCTGATGTATAGCAGTAAGGCGTCAAACTGGCAGAGGAAGGATGAAAGAAAATTGAATGCTGGGGAAATGTCATCCCTGTGTGACTAGCAGTCCATGATGGAGTGCTGGTACCAACCCTGATGTATGGCAGTGAGGCGTGGAACTGGCAGAGAATGGATGAAGGTAGACCGAATGCTGTAGAAATTACATCCCTGTATGGCTAGCAGTCCATGATGGAGTGCTGGTACCAACCCTGATGTATAGCAGTAAGGCGTCAAACTGGCAGAGGAAGGATGAAAGTAGACTGAATGCTGTGGAAATGAGATTCCTGAGGCGTATGTGCGTTAAAACCATGTATGACCGTGTTAAAATGGTTTGGGCTTGAAAAAGAAAAAAGATTGATAGAAGAATAAGTGAGGCGAAAGTAAATGGTACCTATCAAGTCGGGGACGCCCGAGGAAGACAAGAAAGTGAATCAAATACTCGATTCGGTCCATGTTTAGTAGGAATAACCCTATAATATGTATGAATGTGAATGAGGCAAGGAGGGTGTGCCAAGACAGCGCTGTGGTAGATACTTTGAGTATCGCAATTAAAATTAAAACGTTGCTTGCAATGGCCCTAGCCCTGTTTGGTGGCCAGATAATCTCCAACCTTCATCTTGGTCATCTCTTTCACCTCTCCCCTACCTTCAGCCATAGAACAAGCCTCGACCGGGGATGCCATAGTCCTACACTCAGAGTAAGAACGTAATGGAGGGATAGCTAATTTGTTTTACCCAACCCATCCGAAATTGTAACAAATCACTGTTTCCGAGTTTTTACATCGTACACCATGAGAGAGAAAGAGACAACAAATTTCTTAGACCGCTTCTATATACTGTCGCAATGATCTTAAGCTCCTGGTTAACGGCGGGACTCCGCCCACATTTTTTATTTTGCCACTAAACTTGACACAACCAAACGGTTTTTTAGGTTAGATGTTATATTTTTGTTGATAAAAATACTGCGAAAAAGTGACTATACGAATACACAAAAACATTATGTCGATATGTGATATGAATGGATGTATAAATACCGTAGCCTCAGTCTTATCAACGCCCAGGTGCGCCGAGTCATGTTAAAATCATCAAAAACAAGTCCAAAACTGACTTCACTGCCTTGGCTTGGGCTACCTCTGGTATACTCTAAGGTCCTACAGGTTCCAGACAAGTAAAACGCGTCAAATAAAAAAAATAAAAAAATTGACACTAGCGTCCCAGCCTGCAAACACGTCGTAATGAAGCTTTCGTTGAACGATGCAAGACCTTTTGACTCCTAGGGCCCAGACAGGTCAGCAGAATTGATCAACTGTTGAAGATTTTTTTTTAGAGAGGACGGACCGCCATACAACACACTCTGTCTCGGCACACACTCCTTGCTTCATTCACATTCAAACATCGTCTCATACACACTCTTCTGTTGTTCTGACTCTTCACATGACCAGATTCAAGTGTTCGATTTGTCTTTCTCGGGCGTCCTCGACTTCTTTTTCTATTCACTTTCGCATCATATATTCTTTTCACACTTCGTTCATTCGCTCTACATGCCCAAACTATCTGAGCGTCCCTTTCTTGATCCTCACAACGCGTTAAAAATAAAGAGAAGTACCTTTGCGAAACAGTGTAGTCAGGACGGTTGACTTTATACTGACTCGTTTTTATTTTATTTTTATACGAATACCGCACAAAAGAGTCTCAACTGCTCCCAACCGTCTAGAGCTAGTGAATATGTTTTGAGGCTGAAGGTAGCGGGGAGGGGAAAGAGATTGGGAAGAGGAAGGTTGGGAAGTATCTGGCTATTCAGATCTGGTCACCAAACACGGCTAAAGCCATTTCAAGCTACGTTTCGATTCTGAATGGTGATCTTTCACCAGGGCGATACTTAGAGTATCTACCACTCTGGATAGAAAGAGACAAAGATATGTTAAAGGATGTCGGATAGCATAATAGTTACCACCCACATGGAATTCGGACATTTTTAATAAACATATTTGAACACATTCAACAAAACAATATCAATACACCATTAAAATGATTTATAAAGTCAAAATATCACACAAACACTAATAGCAGAAGGTTTGCCTAAATAATGGCGGAGGCTTTTTGTTGATTTTACGTCTTTATATCATTCAAAATGTGACAATTCTGAAGTTCGGTCAAAATATTTAAAACTGTTAAAATACCTCTGAAAAGCGATGTTTTACAATCTTTGTTTGGTCTTATTTTAACATTCACGCATAGCACATATCACCATCATGTTTGATTTATTTGTATAACCGCCGCAAGGATTTTAACCAACACAAATATAGGAAATAACCTCAAAATCCGTCGACGTAAGTTATGCGACTCGACGATGTGAAGTTAGCGCCGACGGAAAACATCCTTACAGACTTAGAAGTGCTGCGATATTACGTGACGACTTTTCTTGTCTCTTTCTCTCTCATGGTGTACGACGTAAAAACCCTGAGAAAGTGATATATCGCAAATTTGCGTAGGCTGGGTAAAAATATTTACCTCTCTCTCCATATATATTCTTACTGCAAGACAATTATCCACTGAAGAGTGAAAATTTATCGTCTGATTTATACAATGATTACAAAAAGGTCCGAAATATATATTTTTTTGGCATTCCTTGCGATAAATCGAAATATCGGGTTATTAAAGCCGTTATAGCTCTCTAACGGTGAGCCCTGGCGTCGTGAAATTTTCACAGGGTGTAGGTACTGCCTTGAACTATTGAACGGATTCCTTTTGAGTCCTGAAAACATTTCCACGTGGGAGCTGGAAGCTTTGAAAGTGTTCATTAAAATAAGTCAATGGATCGTTCTTTTGAAGTAACAATGTATGGAGGGAGAGCTAATTATATTTACCCAACCTACACAAACTTACGGTAAATCACTTTCTCCGGGTTTTTACGTGGTACACCATGAGAGAGAAAGAGACAACGAATTTCATAGACCGCTTCTATTTACTGTCGCAATGATCTTAAGTTCCTGGGTCACCGCGGGACTCCGCCCACATTTTTTATGATGCCACTAAACTCGACACAACTAAACGGTTTTTTAGGTTATATGCTATATTTTTTTTGAGAAAAATAATGTGAAAAAGTGGCTATACGAATACACAAAAACATTATGTCGATATGTGATATGAATGGATGTATAAATACCGTAGCCTTAGTCTTAGCCACGCCCATTTGCGCCGAGTCATGTTGAAATCATCAAAAACAAGTCCAAAACTGACTTCACTGCCTTGGCTTGGGCTACCTCTTGTATACTCTAAGTTTAACACGAATTAAATGCGTTATGACACACATCAATTTAATAGAAGTTATCGGTTCACGCCGGGTTTGAACCCGCGACCTTTGGATTCGTAGTCGAGCGTCTTACCACTCGACCATGCAGGCCGTCAATTAATGGTGTCGTCAAGAAATCACTTCATTAATGGAGGACTGAACGCTGTTGGCGCAAATAAGACATTGTCCAAAGAAGCGAAGCTAGCAGTCCACAATGGAGTGCTGATATCAACCCTGATGTATGGCAGTGAGGCGTGGAACTGGCAGAGGAAGGATGAAAGTAGACTGAATGCTGTGGAAATGAGATTCCTGAGACGGATGTGCGCCAAAACCATGTATAACCGTATTAAAAATGTGGATATCCGGAAAGAATGCAAGGCAGATGTGAGCGTAGTGAATAGGATCAAGAAAGGGACGCTTAGATGCTCTAACGAAGAAATGAGTGTGAAAAGAATATATGATGCGAAAGTGAATGGAAGAAGAAGTCGAGGACGCCCGAGAAAGACATGGCACGATCAAGTGAATCAATTACTCGAATCGGGCCACGGGAAGAGTCAGAATAACAGGAGAGTATGTATGAGACGACGTATGAATGTGAATGAAGCGAGGAGGGTGTGCCAAGACAGAGTTGTATGGTGGTCCGTCCTCTCTGCCTACCCCTGCGGAGAAACGGCGTGATGTTTAGTTAGTTAGTTAAGAAATCACGACGTGGCGAAGCTAAATCATTTGCGTTGAACGAAAAAAATCTAAAGGATGAAGACGCCGTGCAAATTTCCCAACGCCAGAGCTCACCGCGTGAGAGCTTTCGTTGTTTCAAATAAACAGCTTTCAGTTATTTGAATTTAATTTGAATTGTTCCCAACTGACTGGAGCCAGTGAAATTATGACATCCCTGATAAGGCTGGATAGAGTTGGGAATGAAAAGAGATGGCAAAGAGGAAGGTTGCGAGGTACCCAGCTATCCAGATGAAACGTTTAAAACATGCAAAGAGTTTTAATTAAATTTCCCTGCAACTAGGGAAAATCATGGGAAATTCCCTCAAAACAAACACAGCTTTGACCTAGATAGAAAAAAACTGCTCTGTGCAAATTCCATGACGCGAGAGCTCACCGTTAGAGAGCTTTTTGTGTTTAAATTGACGGATGTATAGTTTTCATTATACATTTATTGTAAAAAACCGCTCGAAGGGAAATATACGAGGCTCGATATTTTTATTGTATGTATGTACGTACCTGTTTAAATTATTAATATTATTATAAAAAGAAATAATCTAGTATCTACCTTAGAGTATACTAGAGGTAGCCCAAGCCAAGGCAGTGAAGTCAGTTTTGGACTTGTTTTTGATGATTTTAACATGACTCGGCGCACCTGGGCGTGGCTAAGACTAAGGCTACGGTATTTATACATCCATTCATAGCACATATCGACATAATGTTTTTGTGTATTCGTATAGCCACTTTTTTACAGTATTTTCATCAACAAAAATATAACATCTAACCTAAAAAACCGTTCAGTTGTGTCAAGTTTAGTGGCAAAATAAAAAATGTGGGCGGAGTCCCGCCGTTAACCAGCGAAGATAGCCAGCTTAAGATCATTGCGACAGTATATAGAAGCGGTCTAAGAAATTTGTTATCTCTTTCTCTCTCATGGTGTACGATGTAAAAACTCGAAAAAAGTGATTTATTACAATTTCGGATGGGTTGGGTAAAACAAATTAGCTATCCCTCCATATATTGTTACTTCAAGGTATCTACGATTATTTATGTTTGCATTAAAATTAAATTAATATGTTTTAAATTGTATTTAGGTTAGGTTAGGCTAGCTTTGAAAAAACAAATTATCTTTGCGTTAATTTGACTTATACAAGCATCATTATGTTGGTATTAGTAAACAACACAAAACCTGCGATGATGTGTATTGGTGCATTCTATACATTTTCGACTTCAAAGTCGCGATATATGAGGTAGAATTTTCCTTAGAAATATAACACAATTCGTTGCATTGGTCTAACTATCAAACTGGAACAAGATATTGCACGTCCCTTTCTAGCACATGTATATTTTCGCCAGCGTAGGTAGTGAGAAAGAGACAGCAATATATAATTTCCGGACACGAATTTCATTGCTACGTGAATTTTGGATATTTATGAAAAATACAATTTCAATTTTTGTGAATGCTTCACGAATTGCTAGTTCTTTAAAATGAACCCTTCGCGGTGAACGCTTCAACTGTCGAACTCGCAAAAAAGAGATTTGAATTGTTCAGTTCTTTTTGGAACTGGTTCCTTGATATTCCTCGCCAAAACATAAGTACTAGTAGGTAGAGATTTAAAAAAGGAAAAGAACTCCCCAAAAAAACGTTCCTTTAGATCGAAGTACTTTGAAGTCGAACTTAAATTGAAGTACTTAAAATTAAGTAATTTTTTACAGGCTTTGAAGTTCAACTTCACAACTGAACTGCTGCAAATCGAAGTAGTTCTTTGTAATCTTCCATTGAAGTATTCGTTCAATGAAATGAATGAAGTTTGAACTGCCGCGAAATGAAATAGTTCACACGGAGCAGTCACAACGCTAAAATGAACTACCGACTTCAATTGAAGTTTTTGTTCAATGAACAATGAAGGAAGTAGGAACTGCTGCCAAATGAAGTAGTTTTTTCAGAGCGGTCAAAACCTTGGAGAAACAATCTATGGAGAGAGAGCTAATTATTTTTACCCAACCTATACAAACTTGCGATAAATCACTTTCTACGTCGTACGCCATGAGAGAGAAAGAGACAACAAATATAATACTCCGCTTCTACGTACTGTCACAATGATCTTGGGCTCCTGGGTCACCGCGGAACTTAGCCCACATTTTTTAGTATGCCATTTTAGGTTAGATGCTGCATTTTTGTTGATATCAATACTGTGAATAAGTGGCTATACGAATAAACAAAAACATTCTGTCGATATGTGCTATGAATGGATGTATAAATACCCTAGCCTTGGTGTTAGCCACGCCCAGGTCCGCCGAGTCAGGTAAAAATCATCAAAAACTGACTACACTGCCTTGGATAGATACTACTCCATGTACTCTAAGGTCACACAAAGCTAGTTTAAAAGTAATAAAAGTTAGAATAGCAAAAAATTCTACCAGCATAAGGTTTGATTAAAAAAAAATTACAATACCTTTGGAAGGCGATACAGCTGTCAAACGTGTAAAAAACAACATGGCGGAACTTAATTAATAAAAAAATAAAGTTTTAAAATTGAAATAATACCTAACATTGTGCAAAATGTACAAAAAAAGTTGAAGGAAGTACCTGGCTATTTAGACCTAGTCGCTAGGCGCAGCGTTTCGATTCTGAACGGCGGCCTGTCGCCAGGGCGATACTGAGAGTATCCTTCGCAGTCTGCGGGATGTGCGTTCGCCGTGGTGATGGCCGACTTCCGATAGGCAAAGCCACCAGAAAAGGATATGTCTTTCTCATGTACTGTAAAATCTCTCCGCCGTAAACGTTCATACATTATTAAAGGGAAACGGGGATACGTGGTGATGGTGGCCAACCTTCGATAAGAGATGATACACTTCTGTAGTAATACGAATCGAGTTCTGCTATTTAGACTTGATGCTGGCCAACCTCCGATAAGGGACGCCACCCAAAAAATAAGGAATTCAATCAATTTTTTGCGCTATATAAATGCAACATTTTTATTGTTGCATTGAGAAAAATATTCTGCTTTGGATATGAGATCCCTGAGACGTACGTGCGGTAAAAAAATGTAGATATTTGGAAAGAATGCAAGGCTGATGTCAACGTAATGAATAGGATCAAGAAAGAGACGCTTAAACGAAAGGAGTGTAAAAAAAATATACGACGTGAAAGTGAATGAAAGAAGAAGTCGGAGACGCCCGAGGAAGACACGATGGCACGATCGAAGAGTCAGAATAACAGAAGAGATGTATGAATGTGAACGAAGCGAGGAGTTTGTTGTATGGTGGTCCGTCCTCTGTGCCTACCCCTGCGGAGAAACGGCGTGATGGTTAATAAGTTAGTAAAAACATATTCAAATTGCGTTCACGCTGTCAATATCACAGATGCGAGCCCACCCCCGATAAGAGAGGGCCACACGAAAATAGGAAGAATGTTAAAAAAAAAAAAAAACTTGAATTTTTTTTTTTTTTTTTTTCCCTTCATTTTCCGATTTTCCCCACAAGCGGGGAAAATCGTGGGAGATTCCCTCGAATCGTACAGTATACATTTTCATTGTGTGCGTGCGGCCAACGCGGGCCGGGCTCAGTTTGGCCGAAACGGTTCCCCGGACGGTCGTGTCTTCGGCTGACTTAGCGCCCGACGAAATCCGAAACGAATTGTCGCTACGCGTGTCTAAAAAAATAACCCAAAAAAAAGCGCGAAGTAAAAACCTGGAAAAACCGTTCTTAAATTTTTGCAAAAATGCACGAGTTTGTTTAAAGTGTTTTTTTATATTTTTTTTTTGTTATACTGCACAATTTCCTCGCGCGTCCGTGCGAGTGTGGCATTTTCAAAGTTGTCCTCATGCAATTAGGTATCTACCCAACTATGTATAAATATATATTTTTGTTCATAGTGTAAGAGTGCAAAATGCTCCCAACCGTCTGGAGCCGGAGGAACTGTGGCATTCAATATTATTAGGGTATGTTGTGAGGGTGAAGGTGGTGGGCAGGGAAGGAGATGAACAAGGGGAGAGTCCGAAAGTACCTAACAGATATATCTAGTCACTTAACACAGCCAAAGCCTGCGACTTTTCGATTCTCGACAGAGTGTCAGGAGAATACGTAAGAATTTAACAGCCTCCATGGTCGAGTGGTAAGACGCTCCACTACGAATCCAGAGGTCGCGGGCTCAAACCCGGCGTGCGCCAATAATTTTTATTAAATTAATATGTGTCATAACACGTTTAATTCTTGTAAGATAATGAATAAAGTAATTTTGCGGCACGTTCCAGAGTGGTAGATACTCCGAGTATCGCCCTGGTGAATGACCACCATTCAGAATCGAAAGGTTGCTTGAAATGGCTCTAGCCCTGTTTGGTAACCATATCTGAATAGCCAGGTCCTTCCCAACCTTCCTCTAGGCGGTTGGGAGCAGTTGGGGCTCTTGTGCGGTATTGACTATAAAAAGAAACGAAAAAACGTAGACGCGTAAATAAAGGAAATTATAGTCGGGGACGCCCCAAGAATGCACGGCGCGACCAAGTGAATACTCTACCTCAGTGCGACTGTGGTTTTACATTGGTTATTTCATAACGATGCAAAGTTTTTTGCGTTACTAACTAGATTAAGAAATGGACGCTGTGATTCGTCCGAAATTAATTAGTTTAACGAACTGCTGTCTCTTTTTTTTTTGTAAAAAAATTCACCAACTGTGCCTACTATAATTATCAACACTACCTCCGCGGTCGAGCGGCTATGATCCTTGTCTACGGATCAGCAAGTCTAAGGCTCGGACCTCAATACACACAAATAATTTTCTATTATTAACATACGAGTATAATATTATTGTATATATATTTTTTTATATTATATTAGCGGTACGTTGCAAAGTGGTAGCAGTGCTTGATGATCAGATCTAAATTTCCAGAAACATCCCGATCTTCCCCTTTCGCATCTCCTTCCCCTCTTACTACCTACTACTTCCCTTCAACACACCCGATCGGTGACGCCATGGTTCCACTGTCTCCGGACCTTGGAGTAGCGATATAAGGAGGTAGAGCTAATTATTTTTACCCAACCTATACAAACTTGCGATAAATCACTTTCTCCGGGTTCTTACGTCGTACACCATGAGAGAGAAAGAGACAAGACAAGTCGTCACATAATATCGCAGCACTTCTGAGTATGTAAGGATGTTCTCCGTCCGCGATAACTTCACATAGTCGAGTCGTATAACTTACGTCAACGGATTTTGAGGTTGTTTCCCATATTTGTGTTGGTTAAAATCCTTGCAGCGGTTATACAAATAAATCAAACATGATGGTGATATGTGCTATGCGTGAATGTTCAAATGAGACCAAACAAAGATTATAAAACATCATTTTTAATGATATAAAGACGTAAAATCAACAAAAAGCTTCTGTCATTATTTGGGCAAACCTTCTGTTATAAGTGTTTGTGTGATATTTTGACTTTATAAATCATTTTAATGGTGTATTGATATTGTTTTGTTGAATGTGTTCAAATGTGTTTATTAAAAATGTCCGAATTCCACGTGGGCGGTAACTAATAGGCTATCCTACATCCTTTAAAACATCTTTGTCTCTTTCTATCGAGTCAGTATAAAGCCAACCGTCCTGACCACACTGTTTGGCAAAAGTACCTCTCCGTGTACCCCAAGCCTCTGCTCTTTGTGCCGGGCGCTTGCTACCCCACTGCATTATCTATTTCCATTTCGGTCGAACATAATAAATAATACGGTTCCCGAATGCAGATGGCGAACGGCGTGGCGGGAATGATGGATGATTGATGCCCGAAGACAGGTCCTAATGCTCAGCCAGAAATGAGGAGAGCCTTCTTTGTTTCCCGTGACTCAGCAAAAGAGATTTTTTTTTTGTAGGGGTGCGCATCCGTGAAATATATTTTATCACAATATCGATTGCAAACAAATCGGAAAATTATTCATCAGCGTACAACAGGCTACATACTTTCGGAATGTTCGTTTCTGCGCCCAAGCCCACATCTTTCATTAAATCACTATGCATACAAACTCAGTTATCTTAGACTATAAAGACAGTTAATCTTCCATACCATTATAAATCAGCACCGCATCATCAGCGTACACCAAGCAACATACTTTCAGGATGTTCATTTCTGCGCCCAAGCCCACACCTTTCATTAAATCATAATGCATACAAGTTCGGTTCATTTTAGACATAAGAGAGTGTTGGTCTTTCATTCTTTCAGAAATAAGCACCGCATCATCAGCATACAACAGGCTACATTCTTTCAGGATGTTCATTTCTGCGCCCAAGCCCACACCTTTCATTAAATCATAATGCATACAAATTCGGTTCATTTTAGACTAGAGAGAGTGTAGATCTTCCATTCCATTAGAAATCAGAACGTCATCATCAGCATACAACAGGCAACATGCTTTCGGAATGTTCGTTTCTGCGCCCAAGCCCACGCCTTTCATTAAATCATAATGCATACAAATTCGGTTCATTTTAGACTAGAGAGAGTGAAGATCTTCCATCCCATTAGAAATCAGCACCGCATCGTCAGCGTACGAGAGGCTACATACTTTCAGGATGTTCATTTCTGCGCCCAAGCCCACACCATTCATTAAATCATAATGCATACAAATTCGGTTCATTTTAGACACAAGAGACTGTAGGTCTCCCATACTGTTAGAAATCAGCACAGCATCATCAGCGTACAACAGGCAACATGCATTCAAAATGTTCATTTCTGCGCCCAAGCCCACACTTTTCAATAAATACTATGCATACAAACTCGGTTATCTTAGGCAAGAGAGACTTGAGGTCTTACATACTGTAAGAAATCAGCACTCCATCATCAGCGTACAACAGGCTACATACTTTCAAAATGTTCATTTCTGCGCCCAAGCCCACACCTTTCATTAAATAGTATTTTTTTTTCTCTTTATTCTTATTAAGAAATATAAGTATGCATACAAACTGGGTTCATTTTAGACACAAGAAACTGTAGGTCTCCTATACCGTTAGAAATTAGCACAGCATCATCAGCGTACAACAGGCAACATCGTTTCAAAATGTTCATTTCTGCGCCCAAGTCCACACCTTTCATTAAATAATCATAATGCATACAAACTCGGTTCATTTTAGACACGAGAGACTGTAGGTCTTCTATACTGTCAGAAACTAGCACGGCATCATCAGCGCGCAACAGGCAACATACTTTCAGAACGTTCATTTCTGCACCCAAGCCCACACCTTTCATCAAATCACTAGCGTTTGCGCGGACGGAGAACATCCTTACATACTTAGAAGTGCTGCGATATTGTGTGACGACTTTTCTTGTCTCTTTCTCTCTCGTGGTGTACGACAAAAAACCCAGAGAAGGTGATTTATCGCAAATTTGTACAGGTTGGGTAAGAATATTTAGCTCTCTCCATATATATTTTTACTCCACTATCGAAACGGTTGAACACCCCTTTGATGTTTTGATAATGATTCTGCTACACTTACTCTGGAGCTTTACTCGGTTTGTAAGTGCCTGGCTACTCAGATCTGGTCATTAATCACGGTTAAAGGCATTTCAAGCAACGCGATATTTCGATTCTGAATGGTGGTCTTTTACCAGGGCGATACTTGGAATTTTTTCTACCCTATGTTGTCTAGTTTTAAAGAATATGAGATCCCCGTGTGGCTAGCGCTCCACGGTGGAGTGCTGATACCAACCCTGATGTGGGGCAGTGAGGCGTGGATCTGGCAGATGAAGGATGAAAGTAGACTGAACACTGTAGGAATGAGATCCCTGAGGCGTGCGTGCGTTAAAACAATGTAAATATCATGTTAAAACTGTGGTTATTTGGAAAGAATGCAAGGCTGATGTAAGCGTGATGAATAACATTAAGAAATGGACAATTAGATGGTTTGGGTATGTAGAGCGGATAAACAAAGAAAAAAATGTGAAAAAAGAATATATGACGCGAAAGCGAATGAAAGACAAATTCGGGGACGCCTGAGGAAGAAAACACAGTATACATTAGACGATGTATGAATGTGAATAAAGCAAGGATTGTGTGCCATGAGTGTGCTGCAAGGCGGTCCACTGCTCAATGTCATACATCAGGGTTGGTATCAGCACTCCATTGTGGACTGCTAGCCACACAGGGATCACATTTCTACAGCATTCAGTCTACTTTCATCCTTCCTCTGCCAGTTGCATTCCTCCCTGCATACATCAGGGTTGGTACCAGCACTCCACTGTGGACTGCTAGCCACACAGGGATCTCATTTCCACAGCATTCAGTCTACTTCATCCTTCCTCTGCCAGTTCCACGCCTCACTGCCATACATCAGGGTTTCAGGGGTCATTGGTACCAGCACTCCATTGTAGACTGCTAGCCACACAGGGATCTCATTTCCACAGCATTCTGTCTACTTTCATCCTTTCTCTGCCAGTCAAGTATTTTCTTTTCGCACTTCTTTCTTCGTTCGTCCGCTCTACATGCCCAAACCGTCCGTGCGTCCTTTTCTCAACCGTATTCATTACGCTCAGAAACCTGTGCTAGAATAGCCGAGTGGTCTGAGATCGAATTACTTCAAAACATTTTCGAGGCAGAAAATATAATTGAGCGATAAACGCCATCTTGTTTAAATAAACCCTGCCGACGAGGGATTCCCTGGGAAGGCGGAATAGCTCTCACGCGCGAAGATAATTTCATGCTGCAAATCTCTGCGTTAAAAAAATCGTTCGATAATTAAGTATCGCCCTGGTGAAAGACCACCATTCAGAATCGAAACAATGTTGCTTGAACTGGCTTTAGCCGTGTTTGGTGACTAGATCTGAATAGTCAGGTACTTCCCAATCTTCCTCTTCCCCATCTTCTCCCCTCCCCGCTACCTTCAGCCTCACAACATATTAACTATAAAAAGCGAATACCGCACAAGAGTCTCAACTGCTCCCAACCGTCTTGAGCCAGCGAGACTATGGCATCCCCATTGGGGTATGTTGTGAGGCTTAAGCTAGGGGGAGGGGAAGGAGATGGGAAAGAGGAAGGTTGAAAGTACTTAGATATACAGATCTGGTCACCGAACACGGCTAGAGCCATTTCAAGCAACATTGTTTCGATTCTGAATGGTGGTCCTTCGCCAGGGCGATACTCGGAGTATCTACCACTCTGGAACGTGCCGCAAATATACTTTATATTATTTAAATGTGTTTTGGCACGTATTGATTGAATAGAATTTATTGGCGCACGCCGGGCTCGAGCCCTCGACCTTTGGATCCGCAGTCGGGCGTCTCACCTTTCGACAATGGAGGCCGTCAGTTTTCAGCTGGAAGGTTTGACAGTCGTGCCGAAACCGGTCGGCATGTCGTCATTAAATAAAGTACGCGACGACAGCTACGGTGTTCGTTGAATAATGACGTTTGCAGAGTAATAGATACTCCAAGTATCGCCCTGGTGAAAGACCACCATTCAGAATTGAAACTTTGCTTGTAATGGCTTTAGCCGTGTTTGGTGACCAGATCTGAACATCCCGATCTTCCCCATCTCCTTCCCCTCCCCGCTTCCTTCGGCCTCACAACATACCCCGATCGGGGATGCAATAGTCCGGCTGGTTCCAGACGGCTCCATCACCAAGTGATCGAATGTGTTTTAAATTAAGAAGTGACTCAGAGCAATAATACACGAGAGAGAGCGCTGCTGTAGTCAGCTTTTATGAAGTTTGCCGGACTCGGCTAGATCCGGGCGTGGCTACGACTAGGGCTAGGGTATTTATACATCCATTCATAGCACAAGTCGACATTAGGTTTTTGTTTATTCGTATAACCACCTGTTCACAGTTTTGTTGTAAACAAAAATATAACGTGTAACCCTTAGAGTATGTAGAGTGGTATCTATCCAAGGTAGTGTAGTCAGTTTTTGATGATTTTTACCTGACTCGGCAGACCTGGGCGTGGCTAAGACTAGGGCTAGGGTATTTTATTCATGGCACATATCGACATAATGTTTTTGTTTATTCGTATAACCACTTGTTCACAGTATCGTTATCAACAAAAATATAGCATATAACCTAAAAAACCGTTTAGTTGTGTCAAGTTTAGTGGGATATTAAAAAATGTGGGCAGAGTCCCGCGGTGACCCAGGAGCCCAAGATCATCGCGACAGTACATAAAAGCGGTGATTTATATTTGTTGTCTCTTTCTCTCTCACGGTGTACGACGTAAAACCTGAAGAAAGTGATTTATCGCAAGTTTGTATGGGTTGTGTAAATAGAATTAGCTCTCCCTCCATATATTGTTACTTTAAGAGAAGAGACGTCCATGCTGCTTTGAATCCTCTGAATTTATTTTTAATTACTGGAACCGAGGCGATGAAAAACAGAGAAAAGGTTTCAATTAAATTTGTTTTGTTTTTTTTGTTAATACCGCATAAGAGTCCTGAATGCCCGGAGCCAGTGCAACCATGGCACCCCCGGCCGGGGTATGTTTTGATGCTGGGGGTAGTAAGGAAGGGAAGTTTATCTGCAAGAGAAGGTTGGGACGTACCTGGCCAAACAAATCTAGTCACCAAACACGGGTAAAGTCATTTCAGGCAGCGTTTCTATTCTGAATGGTGGTCGTTCACCAGGGCGATACTTAAATTATCTACCACTCTGAAAAAAAATAATGGCTGATTTTTTTATATTAACGCATTACACATCGGGAAACTCGCGTACGAGTACAACTTGCACACGGTTGACATTCAATACATAGAACGGGTCGCTTTTACGACTCGTTCTTGCGTTCGGCAGCTCGACTGTGGAACGATTTGCCGGCCTCTGTGTTTCCTCCCTCCTTCAACGTGGTGCTCTGCAAGATTCCTTCATTTCCTCAAAAAGACCCGCCATAAAGCATACCCAAAGATGACATATTTAATTGTTTCCTTCAAGTCATTCGTGTGTGTAGTTGACGTAAAATTGATAACTTATTTCATCTTGTGAATTCATCCCGCAGTTGCGTTATCGTTAGCGAGGTTCGGGAGCGCTGCGGGGCGGCAGCCAATAGCGCGCTAAATCAATTATTAGCTTATTGCTAGCTCTCGTGTCAACACTGGGTACGTCATTGGTTAGTTGGTTTAATTATTTAGAGCTCCAATCGAAGCAGCCGCCAGAAGCTCGGCCGATAAGAGTGTTGACAGTGTGAATCGTCCTTGATGCCTTAATGCTAGTTGTATTTATTAAACTTTATTTTTTCTTTTCTCTTTTATTTTTCATTATTTTACCTTCCAATGTTTTTGTTATTTCTTTCTTTCTATCTTTCTTTCTTTCTTTTTTTTTTTCTTTCTTTCTTTCTTTCTTTCTTTCTTTCTTTTCTTTCTTTCTTTCTTTCTTTCTTTCTTTTCTTTCTTTCTTTCTTTCTTTCTTTCTTTCTTTCTTTTTTCTTTCTTTCTTTCTTTCTTTCTTTCTTTTTTCTTTCTTTCTTTCTTTCTTTCTTTCTTTCTTTCTTTCTTTCTTTCTTTCTTTCTTTCTTTCTTTCTTTCTTTTCTTTCTTTCTTTCTTTTCTTTCTTTCTTTCTTTCTTTCTTTCTTTCTTTCTTTCTTTCTTTCTTTCTTTTCTTTCTTTCTTTCTTTCTTTCTTTCTTTCTTTCTTTCTTTCTTTCTTTTTTCTTTCTTTCTTTCTTTCTTTCTTTCTTTCTTTCTTTCTTTCTTTCTTCCTTTCTTTCTTTCTTTCTTTCTTTCTTTCTTTCTTTTCTTTTCTTTCTTTCTTTCTTTCTTTCTTTCTTTCTTTCTTTCTTTCTTTTCTTTCTTTCTTTCTTTCTTTCTTTCTTTCTTTCTTTCTTTCTTTCTTTCTTTCTTTCTTTCTTTCTTTCTTTCTTTCTTTCTTTCTTTCTTTCTTTCTTTCTTTCTTTCTTTCTTTCTTTCTTTCTTTCTTTCTTTCTTTCTTTCTCTCTTTCTTTCTCTCTTTCTTTCTCTCTTTCTTTCTTTCTTTCTTTCTTTCTTTATTTCTTTCTTTCTTTCTTTTTTTTATTCCTTTTTATTAAAAAAAAAATATTAATACAGTATTTATAGCTATAAAAATATTGTAGAAATAAATTAAGTAAAAAAAGAAAGCATTAACAAAAGAAAGAACGAAAGAATGAACGAAAGAAAGATGAAAAAAGGAAAAGAACGAAAAAAAGGAGAAAAAATGTTTAATATTAAAAAATACTTGGCTAATTTATATTGCGCCATTTTTGAGAAATATCACTTCAAGGGCGCTTTATCTTTTTAAATAAATATTTTAATTGATTTATTTCAATGAAAAATCCATAATTAGCCCGAAATCAATACTTGATAATGCCATAGCCCAACTGGCTCCAGGCAGCCGAAAGCAGTTAGGGCTCTTCCGCGGTATTTACATTAAAAAAAGCAAAAATTCGATTAAAAATGTTGGCCTTTTACCAGGGCCATACTGACAGTATCATTATCGATAACATCAAAAAGAAAATCCATTAAACAAAGATAGTTGACAGCACTTAAGTCAAAGCCTTTGTCGGGAATAATTAATTGATAAAATTATTAATTAATGTTTTTTTGCACTTAACGAGCTTCCGAAAGCGCTAATTGAAAATGTTCACAGTTTTAATGCGATAATAATCGTTCTCGGCTAATTATATAGCGCCGTTTTTGTGAGATATCACCGCGAGGGGTGTTTTTATTACGATGACAAGTTGAAAAGTTCAAAAACTATGATTCATTTTGAAGAAGATTGTTCAAAAAAGTTTTGAAGGCGTTTGTTCAAAAAGGGAGTTAGCACATTTTTATAAAGATATATATATTTTTAATACATATATTTATATAAATATTTGACAAAAGTGAAACTTCTCTTAAACAATTCGACTGTGGCTCTTAAGTGACATAAAAAATAATAAAAAATCTTGACGGACGAATCATTATTTTATTTTGAATTATTTTAGGTCATAGAAATTTTATATTAAAAATATATGCATATATATTAGACCGGTCGGTAGCTGAGTGGACAAACGCGTCGGATTCCCACCCGGGTTCAATTCCTCTGCTGGCTAAGTACTCCATCATTTAAAAAAAAAAAAGCGTGAATACCGCACAAGAGTCTCAACTGCTCCCAACCGTCTAGAGCCAGTGAGACTATGGCATCCCCAAATAGGGTATGTTGTGAGGTCAAAGGTAGTGGGGAGCGTAAGGAGATTGGGAAGAGGAAGGTTGAGAAGTACCTGGCTATTCAGATCTGGTCACCAAACACGGCTAAAGCCATTTCAAACAAAGTTTCGATTCTGAATGATGGTCTTTCACCAGGGCGATACTTAGAGTATCTACCACTCTGGAACGTGCCGCAAATATACTTTTTTTATTATTTTTACATGAACCAAATGTGTTATGACACATATTAATTAAACAAAAGTTATTGGCGCACGCCGGGTTTGAACCCGCGACCTTTGGATTCGTAGTCGAGCGTCTTACCACTCCACCACGGAGGTCATCAAATCATTGCACAGGCAACATCTTCCTTTTCTTATGATGGCAGTAGGAGTTTTTCAAATTTTGTCAGGTTATTCGTAACCCGGGAATGCTTGTCTTTCTTTAAAAAATAGTATTATATATATTATATATATTAAATAGTATTATATTATTATATATATTGAATGAATGAACGCTAAAATAAACTAACAACTTCAATTGAAGTATTTTTTCAATAAAATTAAATAGGCTTTAATGAACTACCGACTTCAATTGAAGTATTTTTTCAATAAAATGAAGAAGGCTAAAATGAACTACCGACTTCAATTGAAGTATTTTTTCAACAAAATGAAGAAGGCTAAAATGAACTACCGACTACAATTGAAGTATTTTTTCAATAAAATAAAGTTAATAAAATGAATGAAGGCTTAAAGAAACTACCAACTACAATTGAAGTAAATGAACTACTAACTTCAATTAAAGTATTTGTTCAATGAACAATGAATGAAGTAGGAACGGTTTCCAAAAGAAGTAGTTCTTTGAAGTAGCTCTTTCAAAGCGGTAACAACGCTAATAATTAGTGCAAAAATATATTTTTTTAATTATTCAAAAAGTGGCCTTGTGTCCATTTTCACCCGATCGCTTCAAATGGCAAAAACCTTTTAAGCGGAATACAATAGTTCAGAAAGGATATTTCAAAGCCCGACTTCCTTCCCTTTATGCTCCCTATAAAAACCGTACAATATGACCGATCGAAGACTTCCACCGACCCGTATTATGTTGTATTGTATTCGTGAATCGATACTCGCTTATGGGGCAGGTATGTAAAACGGGCTTCAGAATTAAATCTTAATTTAAATTTAAAAAAATTGACTTTTTCAAAAAACCGTTCTTTTTCTTGGGAATCTAAAAAGATCCGCACAAGAGAGAGCGCTACTGTAGTCAGCTTTTATGAAGTTTGCCGGATTCGGCTAGACCCGGGCGTGGCTAGGACTAGGACTATGGTATTTATACATCCATTCATAGCACATGTCGACATTATTTTTTTGTTTATTCGTATAACCACCTGTTCACAGTTTTGTTGTAAACAAAAATATATCGTGTAATCCTTAGAGTATATAGAGTTGTATCTATCCAAGGCAGTGTAGTCAGTTTTTGATGATTTAAACCTGACTCGGCGCACCTGGGCGTGGCTAAGACTAAGGCTACGGTATTTATACATCCATTCATATCACATATCGACATAATGTTTTTGTTTATTCGTATAGACACTTTTTCACAGTATTTTTATCGACGAAAATATAGCATACGACCTAAAAAACCATTTAGTTGTGTCAAGTTTAGTGGCATAGTAAAAAATGTGGGCGGAGTCCCGCGGTGACCCGGGAGCCCAAGATCATCGTGACAGTACATAGAAGTGGTCTATGAAATTCGTTGTCTCTTTTTCTTTCATGATGTACGACGTAAAAACCCGGAGAAAGTGATTTATCGCAAGTTTGTGTAGGTTGGGTAAAAATAATTAGCTCTCCTTCCATATATTGTTACCTCAAGGTACGACCACTTAATTTTAAATAAAGAATTTTCCTCTAATTAAATGTAACTGTCGTATTTCAAAGAGACAATTTGTTGGGTTACCATCTTGTTTTTCATCCAGTTCTTACCTTATCCAACCATTACACTATATTCGATATCTGTATTCAATAACACCGAGTTTGAAAACGGTTGAAAATAGAAACAGAAGAGAGTTATGTGAAAAAACGTGTTTGTTTGTTGGTGTCTCGTTTGGTCGATCGGTTTTTTGTTATTCTTCAAATAATATTAAGCTGGGTGTTTTATGTTGTGGTGTTCGTTAATAATACAATATGTAAGAATAGTGAAGAACTTAAATATAAACATTATCGGTGAGTGAATTGGGTTTCTTTATTCCTTCACTCCATAATTTCTTCACATCCACAATAAGACACTTCCAAGTAGTATAGTATTATCGTTTTACAGACCACTATTTTCAAAATTCATCTGAAGCGGAAAAAACATTCTGTGTTTTTTTTTTTTTACGTGAATACCGCACAAGAGTCTCAACTGCTCCACACCGTCTAGAGCCAGTGAGACTATGGCATCCCCAAATAGTGTATATTGTGAGGCTGAGGGTACTGGGGAGAGGAAGGAGATGAAGAAGGGGAAGGTTGGGAAGTACCTGGCTATTCAGATCTGGTCACCAAACACGGCCAAAGCCGTTTCAAGCAACAGTGTTTCGATTCTGAATGGTGGTCTTTCACCAGGGCGATACTTGGAGTATCTACCACTCTGGAACGTGTCGCAAATATACTTTTTATTATTTTATATCAATTAAATGTGTTGTGAGACATATTATTTAAATAAAATTTATTTGCGCACGCCGGGTTAGGTTAGGTTGGAGTTAGGTTAGGTTAGGTTAGGTTAGGTTAGGTTAGGTTAGGTTAGGTTAGGTTAGGTTAGGTTAGGTTAGGTTAGGTTATTAGGTTAGGTAAGGTTAGGTTATGCTTGGTTAGGTTAGGTTAGGTTAGGTTAGGTTATGCTTGGTTAGGTTAGGTTAGGTTAGGTTAGGTAAAGTTAGGTTAGGTTAGGTTAGGTTAAAGCGTACTCCATATTATGAATTTGAACAAAAGCTGACGGGTACAATTACTGAAATAAGATCTTTCGACTCATAAACACTGAGACTCCATTCAGAAATGAAACTTCACCTGAAATGTCGGTAGCCGCCGTGTTTGGCGACCAGGTCTGAATAGCCGGGTACTTTACGACCTTCATCTTGGCCATCTTCATCTCCTCCCCTCAACCTTCAGCCTCTCGACATACTCCTGTTGGGGAAGCCAAGCTTTTCAGAGTGGCAGATGTCGCCTTGTTGAAAGAAGCATTAAAATCATAACATCTTTAGCCGCCGTGTTTGGTGACCAGATCTGAATTTTCAGGTACTTTTCGACCTTCCTCTCTCCATCTCTTTCCCATCCCCTCCCCTCCCCTCTACCTCTAGCCTCACAACATACCTTAGTCAGAGACGCCACGCTTTTCAGAGTGGTAGATTTTTAATTTTTTAGCCAGTGAGACTATGGCGTCCCCAATTGGAGTATGTTGTGAGGCTGAAGGTAGTGGGGAGGGGAAGAAGATGGGAAAGGAGAAGGTTGGGAAGTACCTGGCCATTCAGATCTGATCACCAAACACGGCTTAAGCCATCTCAAGCAACGTTTCGATTCTGAATGGTGGTCTTTCACCAGGGCGATACTAAGAGTATCTACCACAAACCTAACCTAACCTAACCTAACCTAAACTAACCCAACCGTCTAGTCCTTTTTTTTTACATGAATACCGTACAAGAGTCTCTACTGCTACCAACCGTCTAGAGCCAGTGAGACTATGGCATCCCCAATAGAGGTATTTTGTGAGGCTGAAGACAGTAGGAACACGAAGGAGATGAGGAAGGGGAAGGTTGGGAAGTATCTGGCTATTCAGATCTGGTCACCAAACATGGACAAAGCCATTTCAAGCAACAGTGTTTCGATTCTGAATGGTGGTCTTTTACCAGGGTGATACTGAGAGTATCTACCACTCTGGAACGTGCCGCAAATATACTATATATTATTTTACATGAATTAAACGTGTTGTGACACATATTCTAACATTAAATAAGTTCAAACATAACATAAAAATTTGGATTAATGGCAAAGACAAAGCATTTACCAGTGCAAAGTCATTGCATAAACCAATCACAGAACAAATTATTACTTATTCATATATGTACAATTTTATGTTACTATTTCTATATAAATATTAAATTCACACTTTCAAATAACATTAAGCATAGATTAATTTAATTTGAAGTAACCAAAACAATCGGCAAAAATTACTGCCCCAACACAGACCTGCCTAGTGAGGCAGATTACGAGAAAACAAAAGTAATAACTGTATACAAATATACGAAAACTAAGTTTATATGTATTTAAGCAAATACGAATAATGATCTATATTTCTAATTAATTAATGTTTATGTAACATATATATATTTACTGTTTACAATGTTTAGATCTCTTGTTAAAATATATAAATGTACCTACACCTTTATACACCTTAGTACGAGAACAGCGTGCAATATAGTTGTGAATGATGAATACTTGGAGCAAGTGGATGAGTTTGTGTATTTGGGAAGTGTGTTCTAGAGAGACGGAAAGGCTGATAAAGATATTGAAAGAAGGGTGAATGCAGGAAACTCCATTAATGGAGGACTGAACGCTGTTGGCGCAAATAAGAAATTGTCCAAAGAAGCGAAGCTAGCAGTCCACAATGGAGTGCTTATACCAACCCTGATGTATGGCAGTGAGGCATGGAACAGGCAGAGGAAGGATGAAAGTAGACTGAAAGCTGTGGAAATGAGATCTATGAGACGTATGTGCGGTAAAACCATGTATGATCGTATTACAAATGTGGATATCCGGAAAGAATGCAAGGCTGATGTGAGCGTAATGAATAGGATCAAGAAAGGGACGCTTAGATGGTTTGGGCATGTAGAGCGAATGAACGAAGAAAGGAGTGTGAAAAGAATATATGATGCGAAAGTGAATGGAAGAAGAAGTCGAGGACGCCCGAGAAAGACATGGCACGATCAAGTAAATCAAATACTTGAATCGGGTCATGTGAAGAGTCAGAATAACAGAAGAGTATGTATGAGACGATGTATGAATGTAAATGAAGCAAGAAGTGTGTGCCAAGACAGAGTTGTATGGCGGTCCGTCCTCTCTGCCTACCCCTGCGAGGAAACGGCGTGATGGTTAGTTAGTTAGTTAGTTATGTATTTTAAATGATTATTCTGCTTTTATTTTTATTATTTTGCTGTTATTACTGTAAACTGTATTTAAATAAAGATTTATTATTATTTGCACAATTTGGGCTTGAACCCGCGACCTCTGGATTCGTAGTCGAGTGGAGGCCGTCAAAACCGTAATACTCGTATCGCCGGAAAATATGTAGTCATGACCGAGATTGCATAGTATTTAGCGCTATGTAAATAATAAGCCAAGTATTATCATTTAGGTCTGAGACTCTCCTCAAAAGAGTGAGAAATAAAGGAAGGATGACTGTGCATATAAATAATAAAAGATTGCGTAAATTAAAAAATATTGTTTAAAACTTTTATAGCAAACTACCAAAAAGGGAATTTGAGTCTTATGCAGTTACAAGTGAATTTATTTGTTGAATTTAATTTAATATCTACAAAAGTGTTTATAAATAATAAGTGTATTATTTGCTTACGGAAATACTATACTGGAAAAGAACCTCCACTCTCTCTCTCCGCAAGCCTAAGCGGAGAAGTTTCAACCAACAAAGGAAGTCGAAAAAATCACCATTTCGATGAAAGGTAAGAAAGTTTTAAAATACTTATTTTTACAAGTAAAATGCGACGGAATTTTATAATCAAATTCAAAGTACATTTATATAGCGCAGTTTTGTAATAATTCACTTCAAGAGCGTCTCGCGCTGAAAAATCTAACCTAATATAACAAGGTGAAAATAATATATGCAAATTAAAACAATCTAAAATCATACAAGATTGTTCAGAAATGGGTACAACCTCGGAGTAGGAATATACATGGAAAGTTACCTTTGCGAAACAGTGTAGTCAGAATCGTTGACGTTATACTGACTCGATAGAAAGAGACAAAGTTATGTTGAAGGGTGTTGGATAGCCTATTAGTTACTGCCCACATGGAATTCGGACATTTTTAATAAACACATTTGAACACATTCAACAAAACAATATCAATACACCATTAAAATGATTTATAAAGTCAAAATATCACACAAACACTAATAACAAAAGGTTTGCCTAAATAATGTTGGAAGCTTTTTGTTGATTTTATGGCTTTGTGTCATTAAAAATGTGAAAATTCTAAAGTTCGGTCAAAACTATTAAAAACTGTCAAAATACCTCTGAAAAGTGATGTTTTATAATCTTAGTTTGGTCTTATTTGAACATTCACGCATAGCACATATCACCGTCATGTTTGATTTATTTGTATAACCACAACACAAATATAGAAAATAACCTCAAAATCCGTTGACGTAAGTTATGCGACTCGATGATGTGAAGTCAGCGCGGACGGAGAACATTCTTACATACTTAGAAGTGCTGCGATATTATGTGACGACTTTTCTTTTCTTTTTCTCTCTCGTGGTATACGACGTAAAAACCCGGAGAAAGTGATTTATCGCAAATTTGTATAGGTTGGGTTTAATATTTAGCTCTCTCTCCCATATATTCTTGCCCCAAGGGTATAACATTGCTTGTCTTAATCAACACATCGAAAAAATAATTCACTAGATACTAGCGTTGTGACCGCTTTGAAAGAACTGCTTCAAAGAACTACTTTGTTTGGCAACAGTTCCTACTTCATTCATTGTTCATTGAACAAATACTTCAATTGAAGTCGGTAGTTCATTATAGTTTTCATTCATTTTAATAACTTCATTTCATTGAACAAATATTTCAATTGAAGGTGGTAGTTCATTTTAGACTTCATTCGTTTCATTACCTTCATTTCACTGAATCAACACTTCAATTGAAGGTGGTAGTTCATTTATTTGATTAACTTCATTCCATTGAAAGAAGTACTTCGATTTGAAGCAGTAACGTTGTGAAGGCATTGATATTTCAAAATGAAGGAACCAGTTTCAGTTCCTGTCGTTTTGAAATGTCTACTGACTAGCATGGGTGACATACTGGTTTTCAAAACTCTGCCGACTAGTGCTATGTGATTTGACAAGGAACCGGTTCCAGTTCTTTTTACTTTCTAAACTCTACCGACTAGTACGTGCTTTTTTGGCGAGGAACCGGTTTTAAAAAGAACTGAATAAACAAGCGGATAAAGCCAAATCTCTTTTTTCGCCAGTTCGACTTCAATTGAAGGGTTCACTTCGAAGGGTTCATTTTAAAGAACTAACAATTTGTGAAGCATTCACAAAACATTGAAGTTTTTACCAACGCTACTAGATACTAAGGGTGTAAAAATCCAGTTGAAAAGTGTATATAAATGTGGACGAAGCAAAGAAAATTAAATAATACTGTAAACAGTTAATAGTGAAACTAAGGCAACTTGCCAAGAAACATAAATAAAACGTACAAATAAATTATTTTGTAGCTAGACAAATTTAAAGATTGAAAAAATAACTTTGTATAAGACCACGGCTATTATTTTATATTTAAGACCGACCGGTTTCGCTTAGCCAATGCATCATCCTCGTATTCGTTACAATTTGAATGTAATTCTATTGTTTTCTCATTGATTTTTTTTTTAATTTCATATTTTGTTATCTTTCTGTATGTATATATAACCACACACTATTAGTTTAATTTTGTACCCTGCTGATGCTTAGGCTAAGCGAAACCGGTCGGTGATAAAAAAATAAATAATATCCGTGGTCTAATACAAAGCTTTTTTTTCTGCTTTAAGAAAATAAAAGTTGCTTTAATCCACCCATTTCGAATAGGGGATGATTTCGGCTAAAATACATTGTAAGTAGGTAGGGATTTAAAAAAAGTTTGCACTCGTAATTAATTATAAAAAAATTAAATCAACCGACAACACATTTTTTATTTATTTTTATATGAATACCGCACAAGAGTCTCAACTGCTCCCAACCGTCTAGAGCCAGTGAGACTGTGGCATCCCCAAATAGGGTATGCTGTGAGGCTGAAGGTAGTGAGGAGGGGAAGGAGATAGGGAAGAGGAAGGTTGGGAAGCACCTGGCTATTTAGATCTGGTCACCAAACACGCCCACATCCATTTCAAGCAACAGTGTTTTGATTCTGAATGGTGGTCTTTCACCAAGGCGATACTAAGAGTATCTACCACTCTGGAACGTGCCGCAAATATACTTTTATTATTTTTATATGAATTAAATGTGTTATGATACAAATTAAATAGATAAAAGTTATTGGCGCACGCCGGGTTCGAACCCGCGACCTTTGGATTCGTAGTCGAGCGCCTTACCACTCGACCACGCAGGCCAGAAAAAAAAGTAAAATAAATGGCGTCCCCGATCGGGGTATGCTGTGAGGTCGAAGGTAGTGCGTGGCTTGTGGATTGATTGTTCGCAGTAATTTGCTAAATTTGTTTGATTATTTAAGTTAACTTTCAAATATATATTTTTTTTACTGCCCATATTAATGGGACACCCTGTCTCTAGACACATTTTTGGATCGGAGCCAGCGGCAAATCTCCGCCTCATCGATTCCGTGATCGCCTGAGTGGCTTAATGGCAGATCTTAGCGATTTCGGAATAAGGCAGATATTTATTTATTTATCAATTATTTTGTTTATTAAATAAATATAGATATTTATTTTTTAAATTTATTTTACTTATCTTTTTTATTTTATTTATTTTAATAATTCTATTTATTTTATTTATTTTATTTATTTTATTTATTTTATTTATTTTATTTATTTTATTTATTTTATTTATTTTATTTATTTTATTTATTTTATTTATTTTATTTATTTTATTTATTTTATTTATTTTATTTATTTTATTTATTTTATTTATTTTATTTATTTTATTTATTTTATTTATTTTATTTATTTTATTTATTTTATTTATTTTATTTATTTTATTTATTTTATTTATTTTATTTATTTTATTTATTTTATTTATTTTATTTATTTTATTTATTTTTTATTTTTTATTTATTTTATTAATTTTATTTATTTTATTTATTTATTTCATCTGCCTGCCTGTTCGGACATGGCTAGGGTTTTCATAGACACTGAAAAGACTTCAGAGACTGAAAACATCCTTACAATACATAAAAGCGGTGTGATATTGTGCGAAATTTTTGCTGTCTCTTTCTCTCTCATGGTGCACGACGTAAGAACCCGGAGAAAGTGATTTATCGCAAGTTTGTATAGGTTGGGTAAAAAGAATTAGCTCTCTCTCCATATATTGTTACTCCGAGGATGTACTGTTGTGTTCAAAGTACATCACCTGTTTCCTTAATACTATTTATAATCACCTATTCAATTAAAAACCCCGAGAAAAGATGGTACTGGGTGAAATTCCTATCCACTTTCCCAAGGGTTGAACTGAGTCGAAATATATTACGTCATAAAAGTGGTCCAGCAAATGATATACTATAAAAGAAACCTTCATATTCATTTTAAAAAGGTGTAATTTTCATCAGTGACATAAAGGTTAAATAAATCCATTGCGTTAGCCCTAGAAGCCCCGAAATCGTTAAAATCTTCTCGAATACATCAAAATACAAAAGTTCCCCCTTCTCTAGAAAAATGTGTCTCACCAGTTCACAAATAGCCTCGTTTCGTATGACAAAAAACCCAAACAAATCCTCCTTAAGGATCAACCCCCCTAAAGCCATTTTTCCGATAAAGTTATAAATATAATCATTCAGTTATAATGAAATTAAAATTTTATTACGTACATAGATTTCATACATTTTATATTGATATTCTCTTAATAGACTCTTATGCGGTATTAATATTGAAAAAAAGCACAGTCTAACACGGACACTATCCAGGTGTGTAGCTTTGTTCGGACAATAATAATTTTGATTATTTTTAAGAAATGTAGGATTGACGAAAATGACAATAATTTAACCTGTTTCGGTAGCCCAATCGGCAGAGACGTTACTAGTTCGAGTCTCGGTTGCGACCTGAGTTTTTGCAATTTATCTTCATAATTATTATTTAAATAATGTTTCTTTGATTTAAATAAGGTAATTTTAGTGAAACATCACCTCACATAGCATTAAGCATTTGAGAGCCTCCATAGTCGAGTGGTAAGATGCTCGACTACGAATCCAAAAGTCGCGGGTTCAAACCCAGCGTGCGCCAATAACTTTCATTTAATCAATATGTGTCATAACACATTTGATTCATATAAAATAATATAAAGTATATTTGCGGCACGTTCCAGAGTGGTAGATACTCCAAGTATCGCCCTGGCGAAAGACCACCATTCAGAATCGAAACAATGTTGCTTGAAATGGCTTTAGCCATGTTTGGTGACCAGATCTGAATAGTCAGGTATTTGCCAACTTTTTTTTTTACAGTGAATAGCGCACAAGAGTCTCAACTGCTCCCAACCGTCTAGAGCCAGTGAGACTGTGGCATCCCCAAATAGGGCATGTTGTGAGGCTGAAGGTAGTGGGGAGGGGAAGGGTATGAAGAAGGAGAAGGTTCAGGAATTTAGATCTCGTCGCCGAACACAGCTAAAGCCATTTCAAGCAACAGTGTTTCTATTCTGAAAAGTGGTCTTTCACCAGGGCGATACTAAGAGTATCTACCGCTGCAAAATAAACATTTTGTGTAATTGTGTTGTTCTTCCATGTTAAGTGATTTCCGAATGCTGTATAAATGAGATCCCTGAGGCGTGTGTGTGTGCTAAAACGATATGTATCCGTGTTGAAAATGTGGATATCCGGAAAGAACACAAGGCTGATGTTAGCGGAATGAATAGGTTTAAGAGTGGGACGCTTAGATGGTAGCTTTTTCGAGCAACGTTTCGATTCTTGATGGTGGATTTTTACCAGGGCGATACTTAGAGTATCTACTACTCCATATATAAATTATTTTATATCAATTAAATGTGTTGTGACACATATTAATTGAATAAAAGTTATTTTATTTTATTTTTTTCGTAAGAAGCAATCACATGGTGGTTGGACATTATATTAAATAAAAGAATACTTTGTTTTAAAACCACAGAATTTATTATGATGAAGGCCAACCGGTTTCGCTTGGATCAAGCTTCGTCAGGGCACATATAATAACTGTGGTAATAACATATAATAACACATACTATAATAAGTTATTATATGTGCCCTGACGAAGGTTGATCCAAGCGAAACCGGTCGGCCTTCACCATAATAAATTCTGTGGTTTTAAAACAAAGTATTCTTTTATTTAAAATAAAAATTATTTGAGCACGCTGGGCTTAAGCCCGCGACCTCTGGATTCGTAGTCGAGCGACTTACCACTCTACTATGCAGGCCGTCAACCTTTCTCTTCCCCATCTCATTCCCCTCTCCGCTACCCTCAGCCTCACAACATGCCCCAATTGGGGATGCCATAGTCTCACTGGCTCCAGATGTTTAGGAGCAGTAGGGACTCTTGTGCGGTTTCCACTATGAAAAATGATTAAAAGCAACAAATTGAAAAAGCCACACCATTGGTTGACTGCTACCGCTTCAGTCTGTGGATTTTAAAAATGGTTTAAAATCGATAATGTCAAAAATATAATGACTGTGCTCGAACCGGCGCTCGCCCGACCGCGCCACATTTAGGGGTGCATGTTTGAGTGCTATTAAATAATAATCCGGCCACAATTCTATAATTTTTCACGTTCGAACTGATCGGAAAACCATTACAGAAAATTGCCGACGCTTTCATTAGGGATTAAACGACGAAAAACTAGCCTAGAGGATGCGTTGTACGGGACGATACGGAAAACTGCGACACTTTTATGTATTTTCATCGTAAAAATGATTAAAAAATAACATGCCAAAATAATATAGAGGGATAACTAATATTTTTAGCCAACCTATACAAATTTGCGATGAATCTCTTTCTCCGGGTTTTTACGTCGTATACCATGAGAGAGAAAGAGACAAGAAAAGTCGTCACATAATATCGCAGCACTTCAAAGTATGTGCGGTAAAAATGTGGATATCCGGAAAAAATGCAAGGCTGACGTAAGACTAGTGAATAGGATCAAGAAAGAGACGCATGCAGATCGCATGCACTAAAGAAGTAGCGTGAAGAATAAAAGGAATGGAAAAAAGTCGGGGACGCCCGAGGAAGACACGATAACACGATCAAGCGAATTAAATACTCGGGCCACGTAAAGAGTCAGAATAACAGAAGAGTCTGTTTGAGACGATTTGTGAATGTGAATGAAGCAAGGAGAGTGTGCTAAGTCTATATTTCTCGGGTGTTTACATTCATTTCTGTATGATTTTTTCCAAAATTATCTACGAGTCCATTTCTTAATCATATTCATAAAGCTAACATCAACCTTGTAATATTTCCGGATATCCACATTTTTAATACGGTTTTAGCACACATACGTCTCAGGGATCTTATTTCGGTAGCATTCAGTCTACTTTCATCCTTCCTCTGCCAATTCTACGCCTCATACCTTATAGATCAGGGCTAGTATCAGCACTCCATTGTGGACTGCTATCCACACAGGTATCTCATTTCTACAGCATTCAGTCAACTTTCATCCTTCCTCTGCCAATTCCACGCCTCATTGCCATACATCGGGGTTGGTATCAGCACTCCATTGTGGACTGCTTGCTTTGATTATTTGAACCATTTTTTTATTAGCACCAACAGCGTTCAGTCCTCCATTAATGGAGTTTTCTGCATTCCCCCTTCTTTCAATATCCTCATCAGCCTTTCCGTCTCTCTAGAACATACTTCCTAAATACACAAACTCATCCACTTGCTCCAAGTATACATCATTCACAGCTATATAGCACGCTGTTCTCGTACTCTCTCTTTCAAACACCGTGTCTTTGGACTTACTTACATTCATCGTCAACTCATTCTGCATACATACTTGGTTCATCCTTGACACGAGAGGCTGTAGATCTTCTAAACTTTCGGAAATCAGCACCACATCAGCAAGATACAACAGGTAACATACTTTAGGTTGTTTGTTTATGCGCCCAGGCCCACACACTTTAATAAATCCTTCTGCAGACACACCTCAGTTCATCCTAGACACGAAATACTGTTAAAAGTCGACGGCCGCCTTGTCAAAACACATTTTATAAAGATAAAATAATATATAGTATATTTGCGACACGTTCCAGAGTGGTTGATACTCTGAGTATCGCCCTGGTGAAAGACCACCATTCAAAATTAATACGTTGCTTGAAATTGCTTAAGCCGTGTTTGAAGACCAGATCTGAATAGCCAGGTACTTCTCAACCTTCCTCTTCCCCATCTCCTTCCCCTCCCCAATACCTTCATCCTCACAACCTCAGAGCAATAATATACAACAGAGAGCGCTGCTGTAGTCAATTTCGATGAGTTTTGCCGGACTCGGCTAGACCTGGGCGTGGCGAGAACTAGGGCTAGGGTACTTATATATCTATTCATAGCACATGTCGACATTATATTTTTGTTCATTCGTAAAACCACTTTTTCACAGTATTGTAATGAACAAAAATATATCACATTACCTAAAAAGCCGTTGACTTATGTCCATTTATGTCGCATTTGAAAACGTGTGGGCGGAGTCTACGGAGTCGCGAGACACGAAGAACATCCTTACAGTACTTTAAAGCGGTGTGATAATTTGGGAAAATTTGCTGTCTCTTTCTTTCTCATGGTGTACAACGTAAAAACACCGAGAAAGTGATTTATCCCAAATCTGTATAGGTTGGGTAAAAATAATTAGCTCTCTCTCCATATATTGTTACTCCAACCTCACAACATACCCCTTTTGAGAATGCCAAGATCTCACTGGCTCCAGACGGTCGACAGCGGTTGGTGGCAGTATTCATCGTAATTTTTTTTATAAAAAATAATTTTTCACGGCATTTCTTCATCCTCTACGCGTAACATATTTTTTACACGTACAAAAGTATTACTTGATACGAGCCGGCGCCGTCCCCAGCTGGCATCCGCAATTCTGACGTCACGCGGTCGTGTTCACGTACGGCGGGTGGTGGGCGGGTTCGAGTGTCCTTGACGACAGCCGGGCAGCTGATTTAGTGACGATATGGCCGACCATCGAAAAATACTGGCTGATCGTCACGCCGTTTCCGCAAGGGTATGCAGAGAGAATAGACCACCACACAACACATCCTATCTTACTTCTTGTTTCAATCACATTCAAACATCCCTCGGCATGACCCGATTTGATTATTTGATTCGCTTGATCGTGGCATGTTCCTCGGGAACCTAACCTAACCTAACCTTAACCTAACCTAACCTAACCTAACCTAACCTTACCTAACATAACCTAACCGTCCCGCAATACCTCCCACAGAATAGGCAGAGAAGAAGGATTCGCACTCTCCAGCACACCTTGCTTCACTCACATTCATGCATCGTCTCGTACCTTAGAGTACATAGAGTGGTACCTACGCAAGGCAGTGTAGTCAGTTTTTGATGATTTTTGCCGGACTCGGCGCAGACTTGGGTGCGGCTAGGACTAGGGCTAGGGTATTTATACATCCATTCATAGCACATGTCGACATAATGTTTTTGTTTATTCGTATAAACACTTTTTCACAGTATTGTTATCAACAATAATATAGCATATAACCTAAAAAACCGTTTAGTTGTGTCGAGCTTAGTGACATATGAAAACATGTGGGCGGAGTCCCCGGAGACGCGGGAGATGAAGATCATCCTTACAGTACATAAAAGCGGTATGTTATCTTTGTTTTTTCTTTCTCTCTCACGGTTTACTACGTAAAAACCCGAAGAAAGTGATTTATCGTAAGTTTGTATAGGTTGAGTAAAAATATTTAGCTCTCTCTCCATACATATTATTACTACAAGCTTACAACATACCCGATTGGAGATGCCATAGCCTCACTGGCTCTAGACGGTTAGGACTGTAGAAATTAAAAAAGATATGCACGTGAATGAAGCAAGGAAGGTGTGCTTAGAAAGAGTGATTGTTTAGTTGGTTAGTTAGAAAATTGCTTAAAGTAACAATGTATGGAGAGAGAGCTAATTATTTTTACCCAACCTATACAAACTTGGGATTAATCACTTTCTCCGGGTTTTTCGCGTCGTACGCCGTGAGAGAGAAAGAGACAACAAACATAATACACCGCTTCTATATACTGTCGCGATGATCTTGGGCTGTTGGGTCACCGCGGGACTCCGCCCACATTTTTTATTATGCCACTAAACTTGACACAACTAAACGGTTTTTTTAGGTTATATGCTATATTTTTGTTGATAACATTTTTTTTTTTTTTAACCTGAATACCGCACAAGAGTCTCAACTGCTCCCAACCGATTGGCTCACGCCGGGTTTGAACCCGCGACCTTTGGATTCGTAGTCGAGCGTCTTACCACTCGACCATAGAGGCCGTCAATATTATGAAAAAGTGGTTATACGAATAAACAAAAGCATTATGTCGGTATGTGATATGAATGAATGTATAAATACCCTAGCCTTAGTCCTAGCCACGCCCAGGTTTGCCGAGTCCGGTAAAAATCATCAAAAACCGACTACACTGCCTTGGATAGATACCACTCTATATACTCTACGGAAAATCGCGTGTAACGATTGAAAGGTGCGGGCTCGGGCGCAAAAACGAACATCGCGTGCGTTTCCGATTCCTCGCGCGATAAGCCGGCGGCTGCACAGTTGAGTTTGTCGATCTGTACACGGCGTCTGGAATGGAAGCTGCAACTTATATATATGAAATAAAATTCACTCGAATACATTTCCGGCAGGGGTCGCCAACCGCAGCGCGTCGAGACGATATTTCATATTTCGTGACAGTCGAGAAATAATTTCACACGAAATGTAGCCCGCGTGGCCGGAAGAAGGAATGGCCAACCTTTTCAATACTATATATATATTGTAGAACTCAGGAACTATAATTAATAAACGTAGTAGGTAATAGTCAAATGATAGACTTTAAGGTTAGGTAGATCACTACGAATTAAAACGAACTAAAGTAAGTAATCACAAAACGAGAAGTGTTTTCCGTCACGAAGGGCAAGGGTTTTTCGTGTCAGCGGGCTGATTCCTCGTTTCCCGCTAGAAATACCTTCCTCTGCTAGGCTGTTAGGTGCGCCCCGTTGCTGGCCATTTAAATACATATTATAAAACGCCTCAATAGGCGTTATACTAAATTTATTTTTTATGTGAAAACTGACGAGTTCAATGCCCCGGAGCAAGTATGACTAATACATCCCGATTGGGGTATGTTTTGAGGCTGGAGAGAGTTGCGAGAAAAATGAGATGGCAAAGAGGAAGGTTGTAAAAGTGCCCGCAAACCTTTTCATTACTTCAAGTTACTTTTTTTTATGTGACAACTGAAGATTTAGATCTCCCAGAGCAAGTATGACCAATACATCCCGATTGGGATATGTTTTGAGGCTGGAGGGGGTTGGGAAAGAAAGGAGATGGCAAAGAGGAAGGTTTTTAAGTATCTGCAAAACTTTTCACTACTTTAATAATAATAATAATAATATTTTATTAAATTTCTTATACATGACAATTTTTTGAATTTAATGCATATAAGAAATAAGTTAATTTTGTTACAAAATAAATACAAATTATAGTAACAAAAAATAAAATTTCAAAAAAATAAAATTTCAGGCAGTGGTGATGATCAGGTCAATGAGGAGAAACTCTTTCAAGAATCAATAGGATTTAAGTAACTTTTTATGAGACAACTGAAGATTTCAATTTCCCAGAGCGTGTATGACTAATACATCCCGAGTGGGGTATGTTTTGAGGCTGGAGGGGGTTGGGAAAGAAAGGAGATGGCAAAGAGCAAGGTTGTTAAGTATCTGCAAACCTTTTCATTACTATAAGTTTGTTTTTTTTTTATGTGAAAACATCGCGATTGGGCTATGTTTTGAGGCTGGAGAGAGTTGCGAGAAAAATGAGATGGCAAAGAGGAAGGTTGTAAAAGTGCCCGCAAACCTTTTCATAACTTAAAGTAACTTTTTTTATGTGACAACTGAAGATTTAGATCTCCCAAAACAAGTATGACTAATACATCCCGATTGGGATATGTTTTGAGGCTGGAGGGGTTGGGAAAAAAAAAGAGATGGCAAAGAGAAAGGTTGAAAAAGTACCCGCCCATGCAGATTTGACCAGTATATATGGATAGTATTATTTAAAACAATGTTTCGATTCCGAATGTTAGTTTTGTACCAGGGCGATACTGGAAGTATCTGAGAATATTACATGTTGTACATTATATTAACTTTCGAACTTTTTAATTTTTTTAATGCGATAACTGAAAAGAAATTTCAACCGCTTGAGTGGTAGATACTCTCAGTATCGCCCTGGTGAAAGACCACCATTCAGAATCGAAACACTGTTGCTTGAAATGGCTTTAGCCGTGTTTGGTGACCAGATCTGAATAGCCAGGTACTTCCCAACCTTTCTCTTCCCCATCTACTTGCCCTCCCTACTACCTTTAGTCTCACAACATTCCCTAATTGGGGATGCCATAGTCTCACTGGCTCTAGACGGTTGGAAGCAGTTGGCACTCTTTTAGCGGTATTCACTATGTACTCGTATATATATATATATATATATATATATATATATATATATATATATATATATATATATATATTTATATTTTAAAATTTGAATATCGTTAAACATGACAAATGTCATGTCGTTGCCATTTTTGTATGACGTACCTCTCCAGAACTAAATGGAACATGATTTCAATTTGATCTGTACGGGCTGTTTACTCTTTTCGGATACTTTCTCAAAATAATAATTCGATATTTCGTTTGCCCTGCGTGTTGTCGAATATTGTCAGGTCCGCCGACGATGAGTCAAAGGCTGGCCACCTCTGGCCTGGAGCTCCCAGCGCCCACCGGCAGATGTCGCTGGCTACGTGATGGCAAAGTAAAACAGAGTTTTCGTAGCAATAAAACAAGGCAGAATGGTCTCTTAAAAAATTAAAAGTCATCTTTTTGTCTTTTTAACAATTTCACAAATATTATTGAATTAAATATTATTTTTTTTGGTAACTATAACTTCATTTATAATAACTTTATATAATTTTAATTGTATTTGGTGTAATTTAATTTTAATTGAATTTAATTGATGAATTTTTTTCTTGCATTTAAAATTTATAAAAATCTATTCACCTGAATTTTTAAAAGCCAGTTGAAAAGGCATGCAGGTCTGCCTAACTTCTAGACCTTCGTCTTCTCTATCTCCAGCCTCAGAACATACCCCAATCGAAGATACCATATTCCCACTGACTCGGTCGGAAGAAAATGCACCAATACACACACTATAATCCTGATTAGGTCCACCCTTGGAGAAAGAATATATATGGAGAGAGAGTAAATTATTTTAACCTAACCTATACAAACTTAGTATAAATCACAGGGTTTTCACGTCGTAAACCGTGAGAGAGAAAGAGACAAGACAAGTCCTCACATAATCAGGCACCACTTTTATGTATGTAAGCGTGTTTTCCGTCTCCCGCGTCTCCGGCGACTCCCCCCACTGTGTTTTGTTACGTGAAATAACTCAACGGATTTTGAGGTTATATCCTATATTTGTGTTGATAACAATACTGTGAGAGAGTGGCTACACTGATAAACGCTACATGATGTAGACATGTGCTATGAATGGATGTAAAAAGGTGTGTCCATGAAAACCCTAGCTACGCACGAGTCAGGAAAAAATCAACAATCCTGACTACACTATCATTTTTTATTTAATTAATACGTGTCATAACACATTTAATTGATATTAAATAATATTAAGTATATTTGCGGCAAGTTCCAGAGTGGTAGATACTCTTAGTATCGCCCTGGTGAAAGACCACCATTCAGAATCGAAACGTTGCTCGAAATGGCTTCAGCCGTGTTTGGTGACCAGATCTGAATAGCCAGGTACTTCCAAACCTTCCTCTTTCCCATCTCCTTCCCCTCCCCACTACCTCCAGCCTCACAACATACCCCGATTGGGGATGCTATAGTCTCACTGGCTCCAGACGGTTGGGAGCAGTTGAGACTCTTGTGCGGTATTCATATAAAAAAATAAAAATAAAATGTTGTTCGATGTATGTCGATGGATGATATTTTCACCTCCCAAACTATGAAGGGCAGCTTTTCCAAAAGCATGTTGCTCTACGCGCATACGTTAATGCCACCCAGTCATACACCCCCCTCCGCCACTATGCTACAGTGGCGGGTGGGGGAGGTGGGGGTGTATTACCACCCAACAAATCACCGGGTGCTGATGTCCACCAGGGCTATACTGTAATTATGGAGTGAGCATTCGAGGCTCTCTCGAATTTGCATTTGCCCGATTGTCAGATCTAGCCTCAATACTAAATGAGAGATGCATTCTCGGAGGACATGGTGAGGTGCTTTGCGAAACAGTGTAGTCAGTATTGTTGACACTACACTGACTCGATAGAAAGAGACAAAGATATGTTAAAGGACGTCGGATAGCCTATTAGTTACCGCACACATGGAATTAGAACATTTTTAATAAACACATTTGAACACATTCAACAAAACAATATCAATACACCATTAAAATGACCTTTAAAGTCAAAATATCACACAAACACTAATAACAGAAGGTTTGCCTAAATAATGATGGAAGCTTTTTGTTGATTTTACGTCTTTATATCATAAAAAATGTGAAAATTATTGAAAACTGTTGAAATATCTCTGAAAAGTGATGTTTTATAATCTTAGTTTGGTCTTATTTAAAAAATTCACGCATGGCACATGTCACAATCATGTTTGATTTATACGTGTAAGCACTGCAAGTATTTTAATCAACACAAATATAGGAAATAACCTCAAAATCCGTCGACGTAAGTTATGCGACTCGATGATGCGAAGTTAGCGCGGACGCAGAACATCCTTACACATTTAAAAGTGCTGCCATATTATGTGGCGATTTTTCTTGTCTCTTTCTCTCTCACGGTATACGACGTAGAAACCCGGAGAAAGTGATTTATCGCAAGTTTGTATAGGTTGGGTAACAATATTAGCTTTACCTCCTTATAGCGTTACTCCAAGCATTTAACAGTGATTAAAATTTTATACACGTTAATCGTGGCAAGCAAAAGATACGCTAATTGGCGTACTTTTGATTTAGCGGAGAGTGTTATACGCATCGCTTAAGACTGCATACTATATCTAAACAAATTGCATAAATAAGTCCCGAAAAGCCCTCGTGTGGATGAGAGAGTGTTGCCATGACATGAAGATTTTAAGCACCATCAGAGAGAGTGAGACGGTGAACGTGGCGACACATAAGTATGAGAAGGACAAACTAACGGGAGTAGGTCGATTAATAAAAAATCCAAAATAATTGCAAACATAATTATTTCATACATTGTATTATCTGTTTGATTACATTATATTAATATTCAAATGAATCATTTTAATGGTGAATTCTCAGAGCAATAAAATACAAGAGAGAGCGCTGCTGTAGTCAGTTTTCATGAGTTTTGCCGGAATCGGCTAGACTTGAGCGTGGCTTGACTAGAGCTATTGCATTTATACATCCATTCATAGCACATGTCGACATAATTTTTTTTGTTTATTCGTATAACCAGTTTTTCACAGTATTGTTATAAACAAAAATATAGCATATAACTTAAAAAACCGTTGAGTTATGTCAATTCATTGAATACCAAAACGTGTGGGCGGAGTCGCCGGCGACGCGGGACACAAAGAACACTCTTACAATACTTTAAAGCGGTGTAATAATTTGGGAAATTTCGTTATCTCTTTCTTTCTCATGGTACGCGACGTAAAAAACCGAAGAAAGTGATTTATCCCATGTTTGTATAGGTTGGGTAAAAATTATTAGCTCTCTCTCCATATATTGTTACTCCAAGGGTGTATTGCTATTGTTTTGTTTAACCTTTCCCTATGATGTGTAACTACTACACATTGCTTCTAATAACTTTAATATCTCTATAACCATCATTAATACTGGCTTCAGATTTTAGGTATTCCTCCATAATACATTAACGCATTGAATGAACGAATAGTGTTTTTATTAATTAGCACTTATGGGCACATACGAGATATTTTGTGAAAATCGGGAATTAATTCACTAATAAAATCCAACGCTGCTAGTTTATGACGAAGGTATGTTCGTTGTAAAAAACCGCTATGGGATGCAAAGTTACGCGAAGAGTTTGCGGGGAGATACGAAGCTATTCACATCTCACTCTTACTTGACTTCGCTATATGGTAACCCGCGAAATGAAATCTCAGTTCGCACTCACAGCGCGTACTATTTTACGCCAGTGGCCAGTAGCTTTTGGGCATCTCTCGGAGGTGGTCCCTTCGCCCGGCTTGTGAGCGTCAGCCGATGATTTTTTTATGTTTTCAGCTTTTAAATTTCAATTATTATCACTGTTGACCTCAAATATGATTCATTTAAGCGATTGGCTATGAATATCCTTATTTTTTTAATTCAAATCGTGATTTTTTACCTGTGTAATGATTACACAGCACCGGAGCCGGAATAATAATTTAGCACAGTAAGGGCAATGTTAATGTGTTTATTCAAAAATTTCCGAATTCCATGTGGGCGGTAACCAATAGGCTATCCGACATCCTTTTAGATATCTTTGTCTCTTCCTATCGCGTCAGTATAATGTCATCAATCCTGACTACACTGTTTCGTATGTTTGAATGAAAAATCCCACTTTGGCGAACACGAGTGAATAGATGCATTATTTATTCTCTTTGCCCCGACGAAATACGACCATAAATAGTGCTATAAATATTAATTACGAATGGCGGCCTCAGCGGAGACCGTCTGTGGGGATGGCCGACCGAAATTAATGAAAAACAACCCGACTGCGACATTTAAAAATATTTTTTAAAACAGTCCGGCCATAAATAATGATTAACAAAAAAAATACGAGTGGCAATGAAAGAGGGGAGTGCCCACAGATGGCGCTTTCTTACGAAACCGAAAGACAACAAACTGGAGTATATAGAGAACCCAGATGCTTCCCAGCCTTCCTCTTACCCTTCTCCTCCCTTACACTGCCTTCAGCCTCACAACATACCCTTGAAAATATATTCATTTATACGCAATATTTGTGATTTTGTCGTATCTGAGAATTCAGGTGCCTCCCAACCTTCATCTTGCCCTTCTCATTTCCCTTACACTGCCCTCAGCCTCACAACATACCCTTGAAAATATATCCATATATACAAAATATTTGTGACTTTATTTATCATTTTGATCTTATCATATCTGAGAATCCTGGTGCCTCCCAACCTTCATCTCGCCCTTCTCCTCTCTTCCACTGTCTTCAGCCTCACAGCATACCCCTTGAAAACATATCCATTTTTACAAAATATTTTATTTTATTGACTTTTTTTTAAATTTAGTAATTTTTTTTTGACATTTTGATCTTATCATTTGTGCGAATTCAGGTGCCTTTCTCTTTCCCTTTTCCTTCTCCTTACACTGCCCTTAGCCTCGCAACATACTTTTGAAAACATATCCATTAATACAAAATATTTATGACGTTTTAACAAGATTTTGATCTTAGCATATCTGAGAATTCAGGTGCCTCTCAACCTTCCTCTTTTGCTCCTCCCCTTCCCCTTACACTGCCTTCAGCCTCACGGCATACCTCTCAAAAACATACCCATTCATACTAAATATTTTATTATATTTTATTACTTTTTTTTAATTTGATTTTATCATATCTGAGAATCTAGGTGCCTCCCGACTTTTCCTCTTGCCCTTCTCCTTTATCTTCCGCTGTCTTCAGTCTGAAGGCGTACCCGAGTTCAGATCAAAACCCTTCACGTCAATTTGCTTCACTAGAGTTTAAATTAGCGTTGTGACCCCTTTGAAAGAACTGCTTCAAAGAACTACTTCTTTTGGCAACAGTTCCTACTTCATTCATTGTTCATTGAACAAATACTTCAATTGAAGTCGGTAGTTCATTATTGCGTTAATCCATTTTAATAACTTCATTTCATGGAACAAATATTTCAATTGAAGGTGGTAGTTCATTTTAGCCTTCATTCATTTCATTAACTTCATTTCAATAACTTCATTTCACTGAACCAACACTTCAATTGAAGTTGGTAGTTCATGTTAGCCTTCATTCATTTGATTAACTTCATTCCATTGAAAGAAGTACTTCAATTTGAAGCAGAACCGTTGTGAAGGCATTGACATTTAGGTACTAGTACTTTTTAATTTGGTAAGGAACCGGTTCCAAAAAGAACTGAACAAATAAGCGGATAAATTAAAATCTCTTTTTTGCGAGTTCGACTTCAATTGAAGTGTTCATTTCGAAGGGTTCTTTTTAAAGAACTAACAATTCGTGAAGCATTCACAAAACATTGAAGTTTTTCCCAACGCTAGTTTAAATCACTTAGTGCAAGTGCTATACATAGTTTATATACGAGGCCTGTTCAAAAGAAAAGGGGAATTTTGAATTTTCACAGGCGTACATTCGATTATCGATTTTTTTTTTCTTATGTTGGTACACATATGTCGTGAGAATATGTATTAAATTTTGCGTTAAAAATGGAATAAAGTGCTTCAACGCACTTAAAATGTTGACTGTGGCATTCGGCGAGTCTACTTTGTCTCAAAACAGTGTTTATAAGTGGTACAAGCGCTTTACAGAAGGCCGAGAAGATGTTAATGACGATGAGCGTCCTGGAGTTGTGGAAAAACAAATCGTGGATTTTATTCTTTGATCCATTTTTTCAAAAAAGTGAAAAATCGAAGAACACACGAAAACGTGACTAACCTTTCCAGTTGTCAAAAACAAACCACTAATCCAAAATGGCTGATAATGCTAACATATGATGAACATATGTGTACCAACATAACAACAACAACAAAAAAATCGTGAAAATTCAAAATTCACCTTTTCTTTTGAACAGGCTATGTATATATATATTAGTTTATAGTTGGTAGAGTAGTATCTATCCATGGCAGTGAAGTCAGTTTTTGACTTGTTTCTGATGATTTTAACCTGACTTGTCGCACCTGGGCGTGGCTAAGACTAAGGCTACGGTATTTATACATCCATTCATAGCACATATCGACATAATGTTTTTGTTTATTCGTATAGCCACTTTTTCACGGAATTTTTAGTTGTGTCAAGTTTAGTGGCATAATACAAAAATGTGGGCGGAGTCCCGCGGTGAACCAGGAGCTTAAGATCATTGGGACAGTATATAGAAGCGGTCTATCACATTTGTTGTCTCTTTCTCTCTCATGGTGTACGACGTAAAAACCCGGAGAAAGTGATTTATCGCAAGTTTGTGTAGGTTGGGTAAAAATAATTTGCTCTCTCTCCATATATTGTTGTATTTTTATAATTTGAAGCGAACTTCGAGCATTTTAACCACTACGCTACGCAGCCGACAAGACGAAGATTGAGTGGAGCAAGAAATAATTCTCGTTTTGAAATCAATCGATTCATCAATCCAGACAAATTGATAAATTGAAAAAAACCGAAAGAGACATGTCGACGACTCCGCCCCCCGCCTCTTCTCGGGGGGGCGCTCCGGCCCCCTCCTTCGACTATGTATAAATGTTTGCACAGAGGGGAGTCCACGCACGGCGCAAAGGCACATGATTATAATGATGACAGTAAAATTACACAGCGCAGTTTTTCAACGAGTCGGTTTTGGAGTAAAGTGTTTTGATGTAACGATGCTAACATTACAAAAGCGAGCGTAACAAATGATATTTGTGACGGTAAGAACATGGCTTAACTCTTGGAAACAGTGTAGTCAGGATTGTTGATTCGTTCCTGACTCGGGCGTGGCTAGGGTTTTCATGGACGTAACATTTTACATCCATTCGAAGCACATATCGTTGGGGTTTTTTCAGGTATTTAGGGGCTCCAGACGAGAGGTGGCTGCCGAATTCAACAGTGGGGCGCACTTGCGATTTGTACAAGGTCAGCAGCTGTGCACTATTTGAAGATAGTTTTGATGTGCATACATATCTATTAAATATTATTTTCTCCTTGTTACGTTACGTTAGGTTAGGTTAGGTCAAGTTAGGTAGGTTAAACCATGGAGTAAAAACATATATGGAGAAAGAGTTAAATATTTTTACCCCACCTACACAAATTTACGATAAATCACTTTCTCCGGGTTTTTACGTCGTTAACCGTGAGAGAGAGAGAAAAAGACAAGTTGTCACACACCACTTTCAGGTATGTAAGCATGTTTAGCATACATTCATTCAGCGACTCCGCCCACTACTTTTGACACGTGACATGACCCAGTGCGACTAAGGGAAGGGAAGGAAGGGAAGGGAAGGGAGGAAGGGAAGGGGAAGGGAAGGGAAGGGAAGGGGAAGGGGAAGGGAAGGGAAGGGAAAGGGGAAGGGAAGGGGAAGGGGAAGGGAAGGGGAAGGGGAAGGGGAGGGGAAGGGAAGGAAGGGGAAGGGGAAGGGAAGGGGAAGGGGAAGGGAAGGGAAGGAAGGGAAGGGGAAGGGGAAGTTTTGGGAAGGGGAAGGGGGAAGGAAATCCAAGGGAAGGGAAGGGGAAGGGGAAGGGGAGAGGAGAGGAGGGAAGGGGGAAGGGGAAGGGGAAGGGAAGGGGAAGGAAGGGTTATTCGCCATGCGAAACATTCGCAATTTTCGGCCACCATGGTCGATTGGTAAGACGCTCGACTGCGGATCTAAAGGTCGCGGGTTCAAGCCCGGCGTCCGCCAAAAACTATCTGATAGTATTATTACGTTAAGAAATCTTCTGCACGTGTGCCGACATACAAAAGTTTGAAATTTTCTTCGTTGCTCACGTTTCTTTTTGTTGAGTCTAGCGTCCTTACACACCGTCAGATCAAACGCGACCACTGTCGCGACCGTCCGATAAAATATTGGTCAAATATACAAAAGTTTCAAATTTTCTTCCGATTACGTCTGCTTACGATATATTCACTATGTTTCTTTTGTTGAGTGTCGTTACTAAAACAGATTCTAGCCTCCTTTATATCTACACTCCGTCAAGATCGAATAGACCAATGCGACATAGAATATAGATAAAATATAGTTCATGCATAAAAAAGTTTGAAATTTTCTTCAGTTTACGATCTTAGACGATATACTCACTATATCTTAATACCACTCACTATAATTAATATAGGATAATACAACATGTAAGGTGACATCAAAGAATCCCAAAATTATAACAGAAGCAGATAATATCATATGGGATGAAGCACCGATGGCTCCAGGGGTTGCTTTAGAAGTAACCGTACTGTACGCGATATAATTGGAAATGATTTAGTCTTTTGGCGGGGACTTTCGACACATACTTCTGGTGTGTCGACGTGCCCCACGATGACAATTAATTGCTTTTGGCCTTAGGAGATGGTAAAGTTCCTCCTGTAGAAGGAACATCAGAATCATCTGAGCTTTTTTCCAATGTCAATATGATTCAATGTATATACGGCGACAGGCATACAGATGCTGGTGCTTTATGAAAGACTCACCGAACCATATTGTATGTTCGTGCAATTAATTAGGATGTACTTTAACGATTAGAAGGACCAATGAACACTTTTCATTCTGTTGATATCATCATTAATGAACAAGAAGATTTAAATGATAATGAGCAACTTCATTTTCCTGTTGTATTATTAAATTCTATGGGAGAGAGAGAAAGCATTTTCTCCTTCATTAATTACTAATAAAATACAATTTATTCTTTGCGTTGTCATGGATGAACGAGATTTATGTTGGAGTGAAGGGTGTTCTTCTCATTGTCTGCGGTGTTCAAAATAATACATTTAGAATATTAATTACAAGAATATTTTTTTTATATGCTTAAATATATGAAGTAAGCATGCTATACCGTGCATTGGCAGTAGTTACTGTTGTAATTGTTATTGTCTTACAATAGGGCTAAACCTTATAAATGGTCGCCAACACTTGAGTTGGGCGTAGCCCAACCAAAAGCCGCCCGCAGGGTTTATCGGCAAAACCCCGCGGGAGCGGGTTTTTATCTGCTAGTTATTTAATTAATATCTAAAGTACCACATTTGATTCATATAAAATAATAAATAGTATATTTGCGGCACGTTCCAGAGTGGTAGATACTCCGAGTATCGCACCGGCGAAAGACCACCATTCAGAATTAAAACGTTGCTTGGAATTAGCCGTGTTCGGTGACCAGATCTGAATAGCCAGGTACTTCTCGACCTCGATCTTTTCCATCTCCTTCGCCTCTCCGCTACCTTCAGCCTCACAAACGTACCCCTATTGGGGATGCCATAGCCTCACTGGCTCCAGACGGTTGGGAGCAGTTGCGACTCTTGTGCGGTATTCACTGTAAAAAGAAAACAAAAAATCTAGGCACAAGCGAGTATCTGAAGGACTTAGTCCTGATGTTAAATTAAATTACTAAATAAAATTTCGAATCGATTAGTTCTCGTTGGTATGTGAAAGGAAATAAGGTTCGATAAATCAGGGCTGTTTTTTTTCTACATTTTACAAAAAGTAATGAAAAATTTGCTCGCCTCTGGCACGCGAACACGCCCACTGCCCCGTCCTATCTGCCCATCTCTCCTGTGGTCGTCGAATTCAGCTCTGGTGGACGGAGCGAACACCCATCACTTCCGACCGATTGGGCCAATTACGGACGCAAAGTAAAAGGGCCTAAAAATATTATCATCGCGTATTTTATGACTTTCCGCTGCATGGACACAATGGCGCTGCGAAAATGGCACCGCTCTTTAGCAACCTTGAAGTAACAATATATGGAGGGAGAGCTAATTATTTTTACCCAACCTACACAAACTTGCGATAAATCACTTTCTCCCGGCTTTTACGGCGTACACCATGAGAGAGAAAGAGACAACAAATATAATACCCCACTTCTACGTACTGTCACGATCTTGAAGTAACAATATATGGAGGGATAGCTAATTCGTTTTACCCAACCCATCCGAAATTGTAATAAATCACTTTTTCCGAGTTTTTACATCGTACACCATGATAAAGAAAGAGACAACAAATTTCTTGGACAGCTTCTGTATACTGTCGTAATGATCTGAAGCTGGCTATCTTCGCTGGTTAACGGCGGGACTCCGCCCACATTTTTTATTTAGCCACTAAACTTGACACAACTAAACGGTTTTTTAGGTTAGATGCTATATTTTTGTTGATAAAAAATACTGTGAAAAAGTGGCTATACAAATACACAAAAACATTATGTCGAAATGTGATATGAATGGATGTATAAATACCGTAGCCTTAGTCTTAGCCACGCCCAGGTGCACCGAGTCATGTTAAAATCATCAAAAACAAGTCCAAAACCGACTTCACTGCCTTGGCTTAGGCTACCTCTTGTATACTTTAAGGTCACGATGATCTTGGACTCCTGGTTCACCGCGGGACTCCGCCCACATTTTTTATTATGCCACTAAACTTGACACAACTAAACGGTTTTTTAGGTTAAATGCTATATTTCTGTTGAAAACAATACTGTGAAAAAGCGGTTTTACGAATAACCTAGCCTTAGTTTTAGCCACGCCCAGGTCCGCCGAGTCAGGTAAAAATCACCAAATACTGACTACACTGCCTTGTATGGGTACCATTCTATATACTCTAAGGTTTTATAACCTTGAAGTAATAATGTATGGAGAGAGAGCTAATTATTTTTACCCAACCTATACAGATTTGGGATAAATCACTTTCTCCGGGGTTTCACGTCGTACACCATGAGAGAGAAAGAGACAAAAATGTTCATAGACCGTTTCTATCTACTGTCGCAATGATCTTAAGCTCCTGGTTCACCGCGGGACTCCGCCCACATTTTTTATTATGCCACTAAACTTGACACAACTAAGCGGTTTTTTAGGTTATATGCCATATTTTTGTTGATAACAATACTGTGAAAAAGTGGCCATACGAATAAACAAAAACATTATGTCGATATGTGATATGAATGGATGTATAAATACCCTGGCCTTAGTCTTAGCCACGCCCAGGTCCGCCGAGTCAGGTAAAAATCACCAAAAACTGACTACACTGTTGTAACCAATGAAGGTTTAAATCTCAGAGCAATAATATACAAGAGAGAGCGCTGCTGTAGGCAGTTTCGATGAGTTTTGCCGTACTCGGCTAGACCTGGGCGTGGCTAGGACTAAGTTAAGGGTATTTATACATCCATTCATAGCACATGTCGACATTTATTATGTTTTTGTTTGTTCGTATAACCACTTTCTCGCAGTACTGTCATAAACAAATATAAATATAGGTTCCACAAACTTCAACTACACATTCCAATTCAACACATAAACCACACATTCCCTTTAAACACACTCAAAATCCTCACCCTAGAAAACAGAAGGAAAACAGCCGACTTAACTTTTCTGTTCAAAATAATTCACTCCGAATTCGACAGCTGTGAAGTCCTGTACCTTATCAACTTCAGAGTACCTCAGCGAGCAACTCTGCAAAACATACTTTTCTGCAACAGTAACTAATAACAAGGTATTATCCATATATGGAGTTGACACGAATCTTATACGAGGCCTGTTCAAAAGAAAAGGTGAATTTAGAATTCTCGCGGGCTGTGTAAATTCGATTATCGATTTTTTTTTGTTGGTAGACGTATGTTTATCATATGTTAGCATTATCAGCCATTTGGGATTAGTGGTTTGATTTTGACAACTGGAAAAGTTAGTCACGTTTTTGTGTGTTCTTCGATTTTTTACTTTTGAAAAAAATGGATCAAAGAATATGTATTAAATTTTGCGTTAAAATGGAATAAAGTGCTCCAACGCACTTAAAATGTTGACTGTGGCATTCGGCGAGTCTACTTTGTCTCAAGACAGTGTTTATAAGTGGTACAAGCGCTTTACAGAAGGCCGAGAAGATGTTAATGACGATGAGCGTCCTGGAGTTGTGGAAAAACAAATCATGGATTTTATTCTTTGATCCATTTTTTTCAAAAGTAAAAAATCGAAGAACACACAAAAACGTGACTAACCTTTTCAGTTGTTAAAAACAAACCGCTAATCCAAAATGGCTGATAATGCTAACATATGATAAACATATGTGCACCAACATAACAAAAAAAATCGATAATCGATTGCACACAGCCCGCGAAAATTCAAAATTCACCTTTTCTTTTGAACTGCATGTATGTATAATTTTAAATTAATTAAATGTAAAAAGACAAAAATTGACATAAAAAAAAAAACAAAAGTTATAGGTAAGTAGAGGTCACCCACAGATGAGATGGGCCGGCGATCTGTAGAGATCGCCTAGAACACGCGCGCTATCGGGCAACGGTTTATCTGCCTTGTTACAGCTTCCAAGTTTTCCTTTCAGGTTCGGATGCGGGCCGCGGGCCACGCCGGCAATCCACCGCTCCCCTGCCGCTTGTAACTCGCCCCCGGCCCGTACCTTGAAACTCCCGGAGCCGGCTACCGGGTGTGTCAAAGAAATTGAGAATATAAAATAAAAAAACTAACTAACTAACTATCACGCCGTTCTCCGCAAGGGTAGGCAGAGAGGATGGAGCGCCATACAACTTTGTCTCGGCACACACTCCTTCAATTATATTGATACATCGTCTCATATTTGCAGTAGGAATATACATGGAGAGTTACATTTACGAAACAGCGTAGTCAGGGCGGTTGACTTTATCCTGACTCGATAGAAAGAGACAAATATATATTTTAGGATGTTGGATAGCCTATTAGTTACCGCCCACATGGAATTCGGACATTTTTAATAAAAATATTTAAACGCATTAAACAAAACAATATCAATTCACCATTAACATGATTTATAAAGTCAAAATATCACACAAACACTAATAACAGAAGGTTTGCCTAAATAATGGCGGAAGCTTTTTGTTGATTTTATGTCTTTATATCATTCAAAATGTGAAAATTCTAAATTATGTCAAAAATATCAAAAACTATTGAAATACCTCAGAAAAGTGATATATTATAATCTTCGTTTGGTCTTATTTGAACATTCACGCATAGCACATATCACCGTCATGTTTGATATATTTGTACAACCACTGCAAGTATTTTAACCAAAATAAATATGGGAAATAACCTCAAAATCAGCTGACGCAATTTATGCGGCTCGACGATGTGGAGTTAGCGCGGACGGAGAACATCCTTCCATACTTAGAAGTGCTGCGATATAATGTGACGACTTGTCTCGTCTCTTTCTCTCTCATGGTATACGACGTGAAAACCTGGAGAAAGTGATTTATCGCAAGTTTGTATAGGTTGGGTAAAAATGTGTAGCTCTCTCTCCATACATTATTGCTTCAAGGCTCGCCCTGTACTTCAACCCTCCTGTAGACGGAGGGTGGTACAATTAGGGTGGCGTCTATTGTACCGAAGGGTGGCCGCTTTATGAAGGCTCTTCGTGTGAGAATACCTGACGGCGAAGGCAACAGGTGAATACTCTCAGCACAATTGTATAAACAGAATGTGTTTGGAGTGAAAAGTGATTCGAACCTAAGCTTTGTGCGTATCAACTTTTCACCGCATTCGACATGTTCATGCAGCAATAGCACTCGACTAATTTATATAGTTCTACTGTTGAAGTAACAATATATGGAGGGATAGCTAATTTGTTTTACCCAACCCATCCGAAATTGTAATAAGTCACTTTTTCCGTGTTTTTACATCGTACACCATGAGATAGAAAGAGACAACATATTTCTTGGACCGCTTCTATATACTGTCGCAATGATCTTAAGCTGGCCATCTTCGCTGGTTAACGGCGGGACTCCGCCCACATTTTTTACTATGCCACTAAACTCGACAAAACTAAACGGTTTTTTAGGTTAGATGCTATATTTTTGTTGATAAAATTACTGTGAAAAGATGGCTATACGAATACACAAAAACATTATGTCGATATGTGGTATGAATGGATGTATAAATACCGTAGGCTTAGTCTTAGCCACGCCCAGGTGCGCCGAGTCATGTTAAAATCATCAAAAACAAGTCCAAAACTTACTTCACTGCCTTGGCTTGGGCTACCTCTAGTATACTCTAAGGTTCTACTGATATTTACACATGTTTCGGACTTTTTAATAATAATAAAATAATATTAATTGGATAATTTGTGTAGCGTCGTTTTTGTGAAAAAAATCACTTCAAGGGCGCTGTACAAATTATCACCATATCATGATTACTTAAAGTTCAGCATATTCTTACATATATTTTTTATTTTTATTTATTTTTTATTTCTATATTATAATTTTTTTTCATTTTTAGGGCATGAGAGCAAATTTAAAATAAAGTAAAGTAGTTTATCTCTGTACGTGGTTGGTGGCCAAATCTTAATAGTCAGGTACTTTCTGGCCTTCGTCTTCCCCTTCTCCTTCCCTTCCCGATACCTTCAGCCTCACAGCATGCCTCGATCTGGCTTCAGAGAGTTAGGAGCAGTCAAAGCTCCGCTAGCCGTCGTGTTCACAGTGGAGTGCTAGTACCAACCCTGATGTGTGGCAGTGAAACGTGGAACTGGCAGAGGAAGGATGAAAGTAGACTGAATGCTGTAGCATGAGATCCCTGTGTGGCTAGCAGTCCACAATGGAGGGCTGGTACCAACCCTGATGTATGGCAGTGAGGCGTGGAACTGGCAGAGGAAGGATGAAAGTAGACTGAATGCTGTAGCATGAGATCCCTCTGTGGCTAGCAGTCCACAATGGAGGGCTGGTACCAACCCTGATGTATGGCAGTGAGGCGTATAACTGGCAGAGGAAGGATGAAAGTAGACTGAATGCTGTAGCATGAGATCCCTCTGTGGCTAGCAGTCCACAATGGAGTGCTAGTACCAACCCTGATGTGTGACAGTGAGGCGTGCAACTGGCAGAGGAAGGATGAAAGTAGACTAAATGCTGTGGAAATGAGATCCCTGTGGCTAGCAGTTCACAATGGAGTGCTGGTGCCAACCCTGATGTATGGCAGTGAGGCATGGAACTGGCAGGGGAAGGATGAAAGTAGACTAAATGCTGTAGAAATGAGATCCCTGTGTGGCTAGCAGTCCACAGTGGAGTGCTGGTACCAGCCCTGATGTATGGCAGTGAGGCGTGGGACTGGCAGAGGAAGGATGTAAGTAGACTAATTGCTGTGGAAATGAGATCCCTGTGGCTAGTAGTCCATAATGGAGTGCTGATGCCAACCCTGATGTATGACAGTGTGCGCGGACGAACGATGAAATTAAACTGAATGCTGTATAAATCAGATCCTTGAGGCGTATGTGTGGCAAAACCATGTATGACCGTGTTAAAAATGTGGATATCCGTAAAGAATGCAAGACTTATGTCAGCGTAATGAATAGGATTGAGAAAGGGACGCTAAGATGTTTTGAGATAAAGAAAGTAGTGTGAGAAGAATATCGACGCTAAAGTGAATGGTAGAAGATGTCGAGGACACTCGAAGAAAATAAGACGATCAAGTGAATCAAATACTTGAATCGGGCCATGCCAAGAGTCATATAATAACAGAAGAGTATGTATGAGACGATGCATGAAGGTGAATGAAGCAAGGAGTGTGTGCCGAGACAGAGTGTGCTATGTGGTGGTTCATCGTCTCTGCCTACCCCTGCGGGGAAACCGTGTGATGGTTAATTAGTTAATTAGAAAAATCAGCGTCCAAATTAACACTTGAAGTTTGATTCATGCCTCTGTGATGTCACTTTCTGAGACAGCCATCACGGAGTAATTGACATCGTGCTGACGTCATCCTGACGCCATGGTGACGTCTGCTCGTGACAGTCTATATAAACTCGGTCTTTGAAGGGTTCAATTTCAGTCTATTTGGCTCATTTACATATCAACATGTTTGAAACATATCAATCAATATGTATTATTATTCCTAAAGGGAAATTAACCTTTAAAATGCAGTTTAAATAGATAGACTAGTTAGTAGCTGAGTGGACCATCGCGTCAAATTCCCACCCGGGCATCGCGGGTTTAATTCCTCTGCTGGCTAAGTCCTCCATCATCGCACAAGCAACATTTTCCGCTTATTATGATGGCAGTAGGAGTTTTTCAAATATTTTCTGGTCGTTTTTCATATGGAGTTTCTTGCATTGACCATCAGCCTTTCCGTCTCTCTAGAACACACTTCCTAAATACACAAACTCATCCACTTGCTCCAAGTATTCATCATTCACAACCATATTGCACGCTGTTCTCGTACTCTCTCTTTCAAACACCATGACTTTGGACTTGTTGCATTCATCATTAGCTCGTTCTGCATACATACTCGGTTCATCCTAGACACGAGAGGCTGTAGATTTTAGGGGCTGGATTTTATGTTCCTGATAATTTCACGCGAGGCCGCCGACACAGGCTTCTGTTTCTTTCCAGGTGCAGAACTAACTTACCATGGCGATGCCCCTGGGAAGACTTACTAGGTTAATGAACTGCCTCGCAGCAAATTTGGATATTTTTCACACGAGCTACAACAAGTTTAAGCAAGAACTAGCTATTAAGTTCTAACAATATTGTGTAATTCTTGAAAACTATTTTGTTTTTGTTTTTAAATTTCTTTTTACCTTAATCTTTGTGTAATTGTAATTACCATTTTTTGTGTTTTTTGCAATGTATTGGTGTAAAACTGTTGTTGCAAATATTAAAAAAATATATATATCTCAGGCAACATACTTTGGGATTGTTCCTTTTTGCGCCCAAGCCCACACCTCTCAATTTTCGCAAATGAGTATTAAAATGAACCATGAACTAAACTGAAATTCTGCACTTGAAATAAGAATATATATGCAGAGAGAGCATAATATTTTTACCCAACCTTTACAAACTTGCGATAAATCACTTTCTCTGGGTTTTTACGTCGTATACCGTGAGAGAGAAAGAGACAAGAAAAGCCGTCACATAATATCGCAGCACTTCTAAGTATGTAAGGATGTTCTCCATCCGTGTCTACTTCACATCGTCGAGTCGCATAACTTACGTTAACGGATTTTATGGTTATTTCTTATATTTGTGTTGATTAAAATACTTGCAGTGGTTATGCAAATAAATCAAACATGATGGTGATATGTGCTATGCGTGACTGTTCAAATAAGACCAAACAAAGATTATAAAACATCACTTTTCAGAGGTGTTTCAACAGTTTTAAATATTTTTTTCGAACTTTAGAATTTTCACATTTTGAATGATATAAAGACGTAAAATCAACAAAAATCTTCCTTCATTATAAAAACCCTTTACTGCTCAACAGTTCGCCCTCATCTAGAATATGTTACTGTAATTTGGTCCCCTTTCTATACCGTTCAGATTCATCATATTGAATTCGTACAACATCGCTTCTTACGCCCAATTGCATGGAGATTGGGGCGAGAAAGAGGCGATTATTCATATGATGAAATTGAACAATTATTGAAAATGTCTTCATTAGAAAAGCGCAGGAAAGACTTTGATTTAATTTTCATTTACAAAATTACTAATTGTTTTATTGACTCACCTTCTCTGTTGCAACTCATCCAGTTCAACATTCCTTGCCGTAGACTCAGAAACAATGAATTGCTGTTCCTAAATCATCACTATACTAATTATGGGTATAATTCTCCAATGTCCAGAATGTCAAGACTTGTTAACTCAAGCCATGGTCTTGAAATTTTTGGTAGCAGTCTAAATGATTTTTGACATTCTTTACGACTCTACCAAAACTTTGACTGGACCATGGCTTGAATGTTCTCTCTTATGTTTATTTTGCCTTATTTTTGTCATCGCTTCATTTATTTAAATGTATATGCTATTCCTTCTCTGTTACTCTTTTTTTCTATTTCGTGTTTTATATGTATTTTTGTCCGTTAATTTATAAATAAAATAAAATTATTTAGGCAAACCTTCTGTTATTAGTGTTTGTGTGATAATTTGACTTTATGAATCATTTTAATTGTGTATTGATATTGCTTTGTTGAATGTGTTCAAATGTGTTTATTAAAAATGTCGGAATTCCATGTGGGCGGTCACTGATAGGCTATCCAACATCCCTTAACAAATCTTTGTCTCTTTCCATCGGGTCAGTATAAAGTCAACCGTCCCGAATACACTGTTTCGCAAAGGTTCCTCTCTGCCTTCCCCAATGGGATGAACATCTCTGTAGAAAGAAATACAGATGCCACCCTGTGACGGAACGTCACAGTGACAAGAATGATGACAGCAAGTGTGGACGTGAATTTTGTCATTTTGTAATTACACCTCCCGCTTTAACCCATCTGTCACCGTTCTAATCATCCCTAAATTCCATAGATGTCGCCTGATCATTAATTAATTTCACCTCCGTCAGCGGTGAGCCGGCGCCCCCCACCCCGGCCGTTTCCATCACCCGGCTGAATGGAGGATAGACTGCCATCTGTTTAATTATACCGGGTGATATTTCAGTCGTGCGAGCGAAGTTACCCCTGCCGCGCGTCAGTCAGGGTCACCGAACGAGAAATTCCTAGAAGTGCGAACCGCGCCGATAAAATCAAACTGAATCTGTCGAGTGGTAAGACGCTCGACTACGAGTCCAGAGGTCGCGGGTTCAAACTTATATGTGTCATGACACATTTAATTCATATAAAATAGAATATAGTGTGGTAGATACTCTGAAACTCCATTAATGGAGGACTGAACGCTGTTGGCGCAAATAAGACATTGTCAAAAGAAGCGTAGCTAGCAGTCCACAATGAAGCGCTTATACCAACCCTGATGTATAGCAGTGAGGCGTGGAGCTGGCAGAGGAAGGATGGAAGTAGACTGAATGCTGTGGCAATGAGATCTCTGTGTGGCTAGCAGTCCACAATGCAGTGCTGATACCAACCCTAATGTATGGCAGTGAGGCGTGGAACTAGCAGAGAAAGGATGCAAATAGACCGAATGCTGTGAAAATGAGATCCCTGAGTCGTGTGTGCGGTAAAACCATGTATGACCGTATTAAAAATGTGGATATCCGAAAAGAATGCTGATGTAAGCGTAATGAATAGGACCGAGATAGGGACACTTAGATGGTTCGGGCGTGTAGAGCGAGTGAACGAAGAAAGGAGTGTGAAAGGAGTATATGATGCGAAAGCGAATGGAAGAAGAAGTCGAGGACGCCCAAGGAAGGCATGCTCAAGTAAATCAAATACTTGAATCGGGTCATGTGAAGAGTCAGAATTACAGAAGAGTATGTATGAGACGGTGTATGAATGAAGGAGTGTGTGCCAAGACAGATTTGTATGGCGGTCCGTCCTCTCTGCCTACCCCTCCGGGGAAACGGCGTGATTGTTAGTTAGTTACTATAGTTAAGTAAAAGTCAGATGGATTACTTTCATAGCGCCGTTTTTTTATCAATTCCACTATAAGTGAGGTAAAATAGAGCCTACTTCAGGCACGCAAATACGACCACAGCACCCTTACATCGACTAATATCTTCGGCGGTTGAAATGTATTCGGAACGCGGGGTTTGGGCTGCGGCCGCTAGGGGTCGCAGTACGCTGGTTTGAAACCTGGCTTAAATAAATATATTAATTAATGCTTTATTGCAGAAGGTATGCATGACTAGTGCAATGCAATAATTCCATAATCAACCATAATACTTAAAATAAATTAAAAGTTTCAATATACATATACACAATAATAAAGAAGAAAAAAAACCTGAAATTAAATGATAAATTTCAAAATTATTAATAAAGGAAATCAGGTCTTATGCTAGCATGATGAAAGTTTAATTTTACGATGTCAAATGTGACGATATTAAACGTGAAGATGTCGAATGTGACCATGTCAAATATCGCGATATCCAATGTGACGATGTCAAATGTGACGAAGTCAATTTTACGATGCAAATGTTGCGAAGTCAAATGTGACGATGTCAAATGTGACAATGTAGAATGTGACGATTTCAAATGCAAACAATGTAAATTAAACGAACTCGAATGTTACGATGTCAAATTCAACGAAGTTTAATGCTACGATGTCAAATGTTACGAAGTTTAGTATTACGATGTCAAATGTTACGAAGTTTAATGTTACGATGTCAAATGTTACGAAGTTTAATGCTGCGATGTCAAATGTTACGTAGTTTAATGCTACGATGTCAAATGTGACGAAGTTTAATGTTACGATGTCAAATTTTACGATCTTAAATGTTGCGAAGTCAAATTTGACGATGTCAAATGTGACGATGTACAATGTGACGATGTCAAATGTGACGATTTTAAATGTGATGGAGTCAAATGTTACGACGTCAAATTTTACGATGTCAAATGTGACGATTTTAAATGTGACGAAGTCAAATGTTACTATTTCAAATATTACAATGTTACAATGCCTAATAATACGATGTCTTATGAGACGATGTCTAATGCGACGGCGTCAAACAAGCCGCCGTCGAATGCAACAGAGTCGAATTCGACAGCACACAATGTGACCGGGTCAAACGAGAAAAATGTAAAAACAAAACCAAAATGGCGCTAACCGTCGAAAAACACCACCCAAACAACATATTATACAACGCAAAGTAATGTACTTATCACCGGAGCCCCACGAGTTACTTACTCACAGCCCTCCCGACGGTGATGGATGGTTCCGAGTACGTCGCGGGGTCCGCCGCAGTAAATCTTGCTTTCGACATCCAGCCCCCCCCCCATTAGCAACTGCGCCCGCCGCCCCGCCGCCGCCCACCGCCGCCCACCGCCGCCCACCAGACGAGCGCTCATTTCATTAACTAAATTACGGTGGCTTTAGGCGAACTATCAATCTGTTTAGGAGTTGTATTTAATTTCACTAAGAAGAGTAATATCTTAGAGTAATAATAATAATATTTGGACGATTTGTATAGCGCTGTTTTTGTGAAAAATCACCTCAAGGGCGCTGTACAGATCTTACTTTCTATCGTTACATATTAATTCCTAGTTCAAATAAGAAAATATACAGGAACATACCTACCTGGCAGGTCCCATCAAATAGACACAATTATTAACTTTAAATTATGATTATTATTTTAATATATATATCTTTTTCCGATTTAGGGCATGGGAGCGAAATAAAAAGAATGGACTACCTATTCAAGGCAGTGTAGTCAGTTTTTGACGATTTTTACCTGAATCGGCAGACCTGGATGCGGCCAGGACTAGGGCTAGGGTATTTATACATCCATTCATGTCACATTTCGACATACCGTTTTTGTTTATACGTACAACCACTTTTTCACAGTACTGTTATCAATAAAAATATGGCATATAACCTAAAAAACCGTTTAGTTGCTGTGGAAATGAGATCCTTGAGACGAATGTGCGGTAAAACCTAGTATGACCGTATTAAAAATGTGGATATCTGAAAAGAATGCAAAGCTGATGTGAGCGTAATTAATAGGATCAAGAAAGGGACGCAAATATGGTTTGGGCATGAAGAGCGAATGAAAAGAGTGTGAAAATATATATGGTGCGAAAGTGAATGGAAGAAGAAGTCGAAGACGCCCGAGAAAGACATGGCACGATTGAGTAAATCAAATACTTGAATCGGGTCATGTGAATAGTCAGAATGACAAAAGAGTATGTATGAGACGATGTATGAATTAAGGAGTGTGTGTTAAGACAGAGTTGTATGATGGTCTGTCTTCTCTGCCTTCCCCTGCGGGGAAATGGCGTAAAGGTTAGTTAGTTAGTTTAGTTAGAGTTTAGTCGCATATTGAAACGTGTGGACGGAGTCCCCGGAGACGCGGGGGACCAATATCATGCTTACAGTTCACAAAAGCGGTGTGTTATTTTTGTTGTCTCTTTCTCTCTCATGGTGTACGACGCAAAAACCCGGAGAAAGTGATTTATCGCAAGTTTGTATAGGTTAGGTAAAAGAAATTAGCTCTCAGTAATATTTCAACACCAAATTAACTAAATCACCAAATTAACCTTCTCCGTCCGTCGACATAATCGTAATGCGACATAACCACAAAAGTGTGTGTTGGATTTCAAAGGGGAAATTTGTTAAGTTCTCACCTTCTGGTTTTTTATTCAGTTCCTACCTATCCCATTATTTAGCTATTGATTTCTTACTCAACAACACTGTGTTAAAAAAAACAATTTACATTAAAAAAAACTGTGTAAAAAATATACTGATCGTTGGTTTTTCTTCAAATAATATTAGATTAAGTTGTTTCGTTCGTTGGTGTCTTGCTTGATCATCGTTTAGTTGTTATCTTCAAGTGAACTTTAGTTAAGTGTTGTGAATCGTTGTGTAAGAACAATTCAAGAGCTTAAATATCTACTTTATCGGTGAGTGAATTGGCTTTCTTACTTTCTTCACTCCACAATCTGTCCATATCTCTAATTAGACACTCCATCAAGTAGTCATAGTTTTATCGTTTTGCAGTCCACTCTTTTCAAAATTCATCCAAAACTGAAAACACATTCGGATATAACAGTAGGTGTTAATTATATATGTGTATGTATTAAAATTATATGTATATATTTTATTTAATCAATTGTACAAAATAAACATTTTTACTTAATACTAACAGTAGGTGTAATATTAATTCAGTTTATATACAAAGTCTAGTTTCTAGTTAATGATAAATACCTCCCTAATTGAGAAAATTCTTGTGTTTAGGGAGGGAGTAATATCTAGGGAGTAATATCTAGGGAATAATATATTTTTAATTATTTTATATTTTATACTGTACAAGAGTCCCAACTGCTCCCAACCGTCAGGGGTTGTAAGGCTGAAGGTAGTGGGGAAGGGGAGGCGATACAGAGGAGGAATTTTAAGATGTACCTGGCTATTCAAATCTGGTCACCAAACACGACGAAAGCCATTTTAAGTAATCTTAGCAATTTCATAATCGTGATGGTACAAAATCGTTATCTATGTAGTTGTAATTCCTAATACAATTGACGCAATTGTTAGAGTCATAGTGCGTAATCGTAATCGTTCAAAACCGTAAGCATACATAATCTTAGTCTTACATAGTTACAATCGTCATTGTACAAAATTGTAATCGTGCCTAATTGTTAACGTGCATGATCTTCATTTTAGTCGTAATTGTAACAGTTCATAATCGCAATTGTAAAAGATCGTAATCGTAAATAGTCCTCAACGTACATAATCTTAATTTTAGTCGTAATAGTTCATAACCGTCATTGTAAAAAATCGTAATCGTACATAGTCGTCAACGTAAATAATCTTAATTTTAGTCGTAATCGTAATAGTTCATAACCGCCATTATAAAAAATCATAATCGTAATCGTACATAGTCGTCAACGTACATAATCTTAATTTTAATCGTAATAGTTCATAACCTCCATTGTAAAAAATCATACATAGTCGTCAACGTAAATAATCTTAATTTTAGTCGTAATCGTAATAGTTCATAACCGCCATTATAAAAAAATCATAATCGTAATCGAACATAGTCGTCAACGTAAATAATCTTAATTTTAGTCGTAATCGTAATAGTTCATAACCGCCATTATAAAAAAAATCATAATCGTAATCGTACATAGTCGTCAACGTACATAATCTTAATTTTAATCGTAATAGTTCACAACCTCAATTGTAAAAAATCGTAATCGTACATAGTCGTCTACGTAAATAATTTTAATTTTAGTAGTAATCGTAATAGTTCTTAACCACCATTGTGAAAAATCATAATCGTAATCGTTCATAGTCGTCAACGTACATAATCTTTATTTGAATCGTAATAGTTCATAACCTCCATCGTAAAAAATCGCAATCGTACATAGTCGTCAACGTAAATAATCTTAATTTTAGTCGTAATCGTAATAGTTCATAACCGCCATTATAAAAAAATCATAATCTTAATCATACATAGTCGTCAGCGTACATAATCTTTATTTTAATCGTAATAGTTCATAACCGCCATTATAAAAAATCGTAACTGTACACAATCGTTAACGTACATAATTTTTATTTTAGTCGTAATCGTAATAGTACAAAATCGCATTTATAAAAAATTGTAATTTTACACAATCGTAAACGTAAATAATCTTAATTTTAGTCGTAATAGTAATAGCCACTGTAAGAAATCGCAATCGCATATGATCGTTATCGCGAGGGGTACGGCGACCGTGCATAATCGTTATCTTAAAACATCGTTATGTTCAATGTTATCGTAATCGCTGATGAATAAGTTTATAAAATGGATCGTTATATTTCTGTGTTTGACTGTTGCAGAGGAAGACTTGGACGAGCTGGTGATGCACGCCGGGAGACACAGGCCAGAGGAGCTCGCCAAGCTGGCCTCCATCACCAAGTTCACCAAGAAGGAGATCAAACTCATCTACAGGGGGTTCAAACAGGTACTCAACGATTTATTATTTTCCATGAATTTAAGTCGGGTGTTTTCGAACTCCGTCACATTTGACGGCGTCACCATTGACGCCGTCACATTTGACACCGTCACATTTGAGGCCGTCATAATTAATTGCCATTGTGGATTTTTGACATTTAAACGCGACGTTTTAAACATAATATTCACAGCATTGTATATTTTTGAGTTTTAATGATACAATCCTAAAACTCAAAATAAATTATAGCATATACGCTCTTCTTCAAATTAAAATTTAGTTTACTTATATAAAATAATTGGTCTTTGAATTATTGAATCGATCGTCAAATTCAGAAATAAAAAAATCGTGGGGTCAGTTTGCCTCAAGGCTAATTATTTAAAATGCAGGAATTCCCGACGAGTGGCGGCGCTACGTCTATTTTCAAAAGTGTTATTGAAATTGAAATTTACTTCCACAGAAACTGTCGCTCATTTAACTACATACCTAGTAGAGGGTGTCAACTTGTTAGGTAGGTACTACAAAACCTTATTTGAACACAAATGTGTTGCTTTACTGTGTGAACCAAAGCAAGGCTTCGTTTACTATTTATGTCTTATAATAATAAATGGATAACTTTCATAGCATGTATGAGACGATGTATGAATGTAAATGAAGCAAGGAGTGTACCAACAGAGTTATATGGCAGTCCGTTCTATCTGCCTATCCGTGCAGTGAAACGGCGTGATGGTTAGTTAGTTAACTTTTATAGCGCCGTTTTCGTAGGGAAATCACCTCAAGGGTGCTTTTTTTACATATAGTGCAGACGTTTTCAACAAGTGGCTTCATCCTTCCTCTTTAAAACTAGCCCTATAGTTGACGACTCTACGTCTATTTTCAGCCGAGTTATTGAAATTGAAATTAACTTCCGCAGAAAATGTCGCTCATTTGGATTCATACTTAGAAAAGAGAGTAAATTTGTTAGGTAGGTACCGCAAAAACCTCGTTTGAAATACGAATGCGTTCAGCAAGCCTTCGTTTACCATTTATGTCATGTTATATAAAATGCAAGAATTTCCTTCGAGTGGCTTTATCCTTCCTCTTCAAAACGAAACCAAGATGGCGGCGCTACGTCTATTTTCAGCCGAGTTATTGAAGTTGAAATTTACTTCCTCAGAAACTGTCGCTCATTTGGATCCATACATAGAAAAGAGAGTAAATTTGTTAGGTAGGTACCGCAAAACCTCGTTTGAAATACGAATGTGTCCATTTGGCAAGACAAAGGCGATTCCAATTAGAGTTAAGTCTAGTTATGTAAAATGCAGGAATTTCCGGCGAGTGGCTTAGACCCTTTTAGCTAAATAATTCCATTATCCAAGGAGCATTGAAAATGAGGAGAAATTAAATTATCCTAAGGAAATATTTTAATATTATACTCGAGGCAAATTTTAATTAGCTACCTTGAGGTAGGTACTTAGCTTAAGCAGGGCTGCCACAACTCATATAAAAATATTAAAAATATTAATATTTTTTTTAATGTTGGACCACCATTCAGAATCGAAACGTCGCTTCAAAAGGCTTTAGCCGTCGTGTTTGGTGACCAGATCTGAATAGCCAGGTACTTTCCAACCTTTCCCCTTCCTCATCTCCTCCCCCTCCCCACTACTACTTTTAGCCTCGCAACATACCCTAATTGGGGATGTCATAGTCTCACTGGCTCTAGACGGTAGGGACTCTTGTGCTGTATACAATAAAAAAAATAAAAAACTCTGCTGTATATTTTTGAGCGTGACAGCTTTTACGCCTTCCAATATATATATAATATTTTACATTTATTACGTTAGTGAAAATATTGTTTTAAATTTAATTTTACTGTGTTGGGAGACCAAATCTGAATAGCCAGACTTTCCGACCTTCCTCCTGCCCTACTCTTTTTCCTCCTCACTTCCCATAGTTCCACTGTCTGTCCCATAGAGAGGTCCCGAGTTCGATTCTCGGTTGCAACCTTGAAGTAACAATATATGGAGGAGGGATAGCTAATTTGTTTTACCCAACCCATCCGAAATTGTAATAAATCACTTTTTCCGAGTTTTTACATCGTACACCATGAGAGAGAAAGGGACAACAAATTTCTTGGACCGCTTCTATATACTGTCGCGATGATCTTAAGTTGGCTATCTTCGCTGGTTAACGGCGGGACTCCGCCCACATTTTTTATTTTGCCACTAAACTTGACACAACTAAACGGTTTTTTAGGTTAGATGCTATATTTTTGTTGATAAAAATACTGTGAAAAAGTGGCTATACGAATACACAAAGACATTATGTCGATATGTGATATGAATGGATGTATAAATACCGTAGCCTTAGTCTTAGCCACGCCCATTTGCGCCGAGTCATGTTAAAATCATCAAAAACAAGTCCAAAACTGACTTCACTGGCCTTGGCTTGGGCTACCTCTAGTATACTCTAAGGTCTCTGCCAATTAAGCTACCGAAAGAAACGGAGACATGCTTATCTGTGCAGGAGCCGATGTGATTCTCGGGGAGTGTCCACTAAAGAGAAAAAATATCCCAGAGACACATTTTGAACTCGAAAACTCCATTGAACGCTGGCTAGCGCGTTGTCTGGACGGTGCTAATCTATATCACACAAACACTAATAACAGAAGGTTTGCCTAAATAATGACGGTAGCTTTTCGTTGCCAATATATGGAGGGAGAGCTAATTATTTTTACCCAACCTACACAAACTTGCGATAAATCACTTTCTCCGGGTTCTTACGTCGTACACCATGAGAGAGAAAGAGACAACAAATTTCATAGTCCGCTTCTATATACTGTCGCAATGATCTTAAGGTCCTGGGTCACCGCGGGACTCCGCCCACATTTTTTATTATGCCACTAAACTTGACACAACTAAACTGTTTTTTTAGGTTATATGCTATATTTTTGTTGATATCAATACTGTGGAAAAAGTAGCTATACGAATGAACAAAAATATTATGTCGATATGTGATATTAATGGATGTATAAATACCGTAGCCTCAGTCTTAGCCACGCCCATTTGCGCCAAGTCATGTTAAAATCATCAAAAACAAGTCCAAAACTGACTTCACTGGCTTTGGCTTGGGCTACCTCTAGTATACTCTAAGGTTGCAACCTTAAATTTTTTTATGTGAATACTGCACAAGAGTCTCAACTGCTTCCTACCGTCTAGAGCCAGTGAGACTATGGCATCCCTAATTGGGGTACGGTTTGAGGCTGAAGGTAGCGGGGAGGGAGAGGAGATGGGCAAAAGGAAGGTTGGGAAGTGTCTGGATATTCAGATCTGGTCACCAAACAGCTATCTCCTCTTCCCTCCCCTATACCTTTAGCCTCACAACATACCCCAGTTAGGGTTGGGCTAAAAGCGTACGTCAATTGTTGACTACGGCCGTAGGTCGACTCGAATAATTGGCCGATTTTTGATGTAATATTTTTAATAAGATTTTAATAAGATTTGCAAATTTGTTTATTACAAAATAAACATAGAAACTGTTGCACACCACAAAAACAAAGGTTTTTGTGTTTGGTGGGGGAATCTAGCTCAAATAATAAAGTAGTGTTTAGTTTCAACCATAGAGTTGGTAGAGTAGTATCTATACAAGGCAGTGAAGTCAGTTTTGGACTTGTTTTTGATGATTCTAACATGACTCGGCGCACCTGGGCGCGGCTAAGACTGAGGCTACGGTATTTATACATCCATTCATAGCAAAAATCGACATAATGTTTTTGTTTATTCGTATAGCCACTCTTTCACAGTATTTTTATCAACAAAAATATGGCATATAACCTAAAAAACCGTTTAATTGTGTCAAGTTCAGTGGCATAATAAAAAATGTGGTCGGAGTCCCGCCGTGAACCAGGACCTTAAGATCATTGCGACAGTATATAGAAGCGGTTCAAGAAATTCGCTGTCTCTTTCTCTCTCATGGTGTACGCCGTAAAAGCCCGGGAGAAAGTGATTTATCGCAAGTTTGTGTAGGTTGGGTAAAAATAATTAGCTCTCCTTCCATGTATTGTTACTTCAAGGTTTCAACCATGCAGCAGAGAAAAATATTAAGTATTTGAGTGGAAAATTATAGTAATAATTGTTAGTACATTATGATAACACAAGGTTGCTAGAATAAGAAAAAAAAAAAAAAAACAATTATTAAGGACTGTTAAAGTTGTTTATTGTAGTTAATATTTCTACATAGCCTGAAACTTGTGAATATTATCTATAGTTTTTAGATTTACAGGATAATTGTTAAAGTAAGTTATTTCTAGAAAGAGTTAGTTATTTTGAAAATGCTTAGTGTTCAATTTTTTTTAAGTTTGAAGCTCAGAGCAATAACACACAAGAGAGAGCGCTGCTGTAGTCAGTTTGCATGAGGTTTGCCGGACTCGGCTAGACCTGGGCGTGGCTAGGACTAAGGCTAGGGCGTTTATACATCCATTCATAGCACATGTCGACATAATGCTTTTTGTTTATTCGTACAACCACCTTTTAACAGTATTGTTATCAATAAAAATATGGCATGTAACCTAATAAACCGTTGAGTTATGTCCATTTTTTTCACGGAGTCAACGGAGACTCGGGACACGAAGAACATTCAAATAATAATGATTTTTTAAATTTTTACTTTATTCCACTATTTTTTTTATTTAAGACCAGACCGGTTTCACCTTATGTCGGGCATCTTCAGAACAGTCAGAAGATGCCCGTCATAAGATGAAACCGGTCAGTTCTCAAATAAAAAATAGTGGAATGAAATTAAAAAAATGATATTAAAATCATTCAAATGGAGTTCCACCACGAATTACCAGGTTCAAAATTAGTTTCTAACAATACTTTAAGGCGGTGTGATAATTTGGGAACTTTTGTTGTCTCTTTCTTTCTCACGGTGTACGACGAAAAACTCGGAGAAAGTGATTTATCCCAAATATGTATAGGTTAGGTAAAAATAATTAGCTCTCTCTCCATATATTGTTACTTCAAGGTTGCAAGTTATTAACTGTTTTTGTTTTTTTTATTCAATATTATAAAAGGGTTTCAGTAGAAAATATTGATGGTTTTTTTAAGCTTACCTTAATTTGATGAGTTTGTGTATTTAGGAAGTATGTTCTAGAGAGACGCAAAGGCTGATGAGGATATTGAAACAAGGGGGAATGCAGGAAACTCCATTAATGGAGGACTGAACGCTGTTGGCGCTAGTAAGAAATTGTCCAAAGAAGTGAAACTAGAAGTCCACAATTGAGTGCTTATACCAACCCTGATTAACGGCAGTGAGGCATGGAGCTGGCAGAGGAAGGATGAAAGTAGACTGTATGCTGTGAAAATGAGATCCCTGAGACGTATGTGCGGTAAAAACATGTATGACCGTATTAAAAATGTGGATATTTAAAAAAGAATGCAAGGCTGATGTGAGCGTAATGAATAGGATCAAAGAAGGGACGCTTAGATGGTTTGGTCATGTAGAGCGAATGCACAAAGAAAGGAGTGTGAAAAAAATATATGATGCACAAGTGAATGGAAGAAGAAGTCGAGGACGCCCGAGGAAGACATGGAATAAATCAAATATTTGAATCGGGTCGTGTGAAGAGTCAGAATAACAAAAGAGACGATGTATGAATGTGAGTGAAGCAAGGAGTGTGTGCCAAGACAGAGTGTGTTGCATGGCGGCCCGTCCTTTCTTTCTACCCCTGCAAAAAACGGCGTGATGGTTAGTTAGTTAGTAAATGACCTTAATTATCAATCTGACAGTATTAATACCGTAAGCCGTCTTCTGCCACGTTCTATCGGAAAAATTGCTCACACATACAAAAGTTTGAAATTTTTTCCGATTACATTCCTTCACGATGTATTCACTTTGTTCCTTTTGATGTGTGTGTCGTGACTAAACCACGCGGGAGCGGGTTTTATCCGCTGGTCTTTGAATTATTTTAAGTGCATCTGAAATATCTGATCTTCACGATGGCGATCTCCAATGCCATCAATGTTATGGGCTTAAAGCAGCTCTTTGCACGAAACATTTTGGTTAATTTGCACAAAAACTATAAAACACAATACAATTCAACACAAAATTTAACACACGAACCAAAAATAAAACACTACTACAAACTATTTTTGCGAATACTGCTTTTGGATAAAGACACTTTAAAAACATAGCCTTCAAATTATACAATCTACTACCAGCTACGACTAGACAAATAACAACAATGACCAAATTTAAACATGAAATAAAGCATTGGATTCATGAAATAGGTCGCTCTAATATTGCTAACTACTGTAAAACATCTGTTAGACGTTCATACTTTAATTTTCAATCCATCTTTATCTCGTAGGCATATACAATCCTAATATTTATTTTTCAGTATTAAACCTTTACCAAAATTTATAACGTAATATTTTTTTTCCTTTTTATTACTTTTTTTTTTAATTAATGTTCAACAGTTAATATTATATAATTTATGTACTCTACGTCTGTCTCGACACAGGTATATCTTAGTGAGACAGACATGGACCAAATCCATGTTTTTTTTAAAAAATATTTTAACAAGAATAAACAAATGAAAATATATAAAAAAAATTATTATTAATTGCTCCTCGATAGTTGGTTATTTTTTAATTAACAAGTGCTGGTGCTAGTTCACCCCTGCCCTGTTCACATATTGCCGGGGCGTTCACTTACCCGGCGGTCCCTTCGGGGCAGCTGGGGATAATACGAGCGCAAGGGGTAAATTCGGGCCACCTTGCCCGCTGCTAGAACCAACCCGATATTCTATATACGAGAAACCCTATCTCCTCTTAAATAATTTATTTTGTAGAGGAAGATTAAATTATTCATTTACGCCAGTATAGGCTTTTTTCATAATTTTTTTTTTTTAAAACAATAACTTCATTAGTGCAAAAAAATGTTGCAAAATAAAAATGAAAAAGAGTATTGAAACAGCACATACAAAATATTGTAGATGAAAATAACTAATAATATTTTTTAAATAACAGGTCCAACTATTAGTTTAGCTCTGCACTAAACTAGACTTGTAGTTTGATATTGACGTGTTAAATATATCAGCGACATCGGAGTACGTGTTTCCCAGCTGTTGCATTCGTCGCATAGGCGTGTTGAATTGCGAGGTTGAAGCAGAATTGCTACAATAGTACGGTAGGTACTGCCTTGTAACCGTCTTGCTGGGAATATTAAATGAAATGCATTTTTTTTACTACCTTCTCCCCTTTTTTAGTCTGTGTTCTGAATGTCGGTCTATCACCAGGGCGATAATAAGAGTATCTACCACTCTGGAACGTGCTGCAATATTTATTATTTGGAAATAGCTTTAGAGTAACGATACACAAGAAGGTGCAGCTAATATTTACACCTAACCTTTACAAATTTGCGATAAATCACTTCCTACAGGTTTTTACGTCGTACGTTATGGGAGAGAGAAAGAGACAAGAAAAGTCGTCACATAATATCGCAGCACTTCTCAGTATGTAAGGATGTTCTCCGTCCGCGCAAACTTCACATCGTCAAGTCGCGTAACTTACGTCAACGGATTTTGAGGTTATTTCCTATATTTGTGTTGATTAAAATACTGGCAGTGGTTATACAAATAAATCAAACATGACGGTGATATGTGCTATGCGTGAATGTTCAAATAAGACCAAACAAAGATTATAAAACATCACTTTTCAGAGGTATTTCAACAGTTTTAAATATTTTTGACCCATTTTTAGAACACTTTTGACACATAAAATCAACAAAAAGCTTCCGCCATTATTTAGGCAAACCTTCTGTTATTAGTGTTTGTGCGATATTTTGACTTTATAAATCATTTTAATGGTGTATTGATATTGTTTTGTTGAATGTGTTCAAATATGTTTATTAAAAATGTCCGAATTCCATGTGGGCGGTAACTAATAGGCTATCCGACATCTTTTAACATATCTTTGTCTCTTTCTATCGAGTCAGTATAAAGTCAACCGACCTGACTATACTGTTTCGCAAAGGTACCTCTCTATGTCCTCTAATATGTTTTAAAGCTGAAGGTAGGGGGAAGGAAGTGTGAAAGTAGGTAAGAACCTGGATATTCAGATCTAGTCAGCAAACACGATAAAATCCATAATTTTTTTAAGGTTTCCTTCTGAATGGTGGTTTTTCACCAGAGCGATACTAAGAGTATCTACCACTCTGAAATAAGCTGCAAATATATTTTATATTATTCTTAGGTTAATTGAATGAGAATTAAAATAACATTTTTTTTTAATAATAATATTCATTTGCGCAGGCTGGGATTCGAACCCTCGAATCGAAGGTATTGGACGCTAATATATGTTTTTAATTTGTGTGGTAGATGAGGTGGAGAAATGCCGAGAAGCACCCGGCTGTTCAAATCTAGTCAGCGACGTTGTCGGCCTCCGTGGTCGACTGCCAATCCGGAGGTCACGGGTTCGAATCACTTTGCTTTAGATGGCTTCGGACGTATTCGGTGACTAGATCTGAATAGACAAGCACTCTTCAACCTTTATCTTGCCCATTTATTTCCCTTCCCCAAGTCACACAACATGCCCCCAGAAACAAAGCTCCCTTTTTTATTGGATGACGTATTTCAACTAACGAAACGAAATACGATTCTAGTGGGCGAAGGGCGTTGAAGATGTAAATCTGTAGAAGTGTATGGCGGGTGTGTGCGTGTGCTCCGAGTAAGGTCAAATTTAACTTGCTTTTGATTAAATTGAAAAAAATAACAAATAACGGAATTTAGGGGCTATTTCACCACCTCTCAATAAACTACTATTCATTAGATAACGCTAATCATCGGAATATTTGTTATTAGCTCCTTCCGCAAGTTTGGCTGGCAACGCCGCTCAAACCTTATCCCGTCTGCTGTCACGTCTGTCAATACAATGCCGTTATTTCTATCATAAACATAAACTAACTTTCACAACACAACATTCGCGCGCGAAACTCAGTTAAACGCGTCTCTATGTTTAAATAAAACATATTTCTGTTTTATAACTTTATTGTATTATTCAGGGGCTATTTCACCACTTCTCAAGAAGCTGTCAACGTAAAGTGCACCCGTTTTGCTGCTACCGTTAGTATCTATCTTCTGATTTAAAATGGCGGCGTACTGTTTTGACAGCTGGCTGGTCTAGTAGGCGAGTTTTTCTGATGATTTTTTACTGTAATTATGGAAGTAGTTTAAATATATTAGACGAACAGGACATGGCGGAAAGACGTAGACCGCGTGTTTTCTGACCAAGAGTCAATTTTTTATACGTCTTAGATGACATTGAGTTTAGGTCAAGATTTAATCGAATAATCATTTTATCGTCTCCAAGAAGCACAACACTATGTAATTCTAAATACATACAACATGTTCATGCTTTACAAACTATCAACCTTCACCAAGCAATAATAGACACTCCTCAATGCACTTCACTAATATAATTTAATAATGAAGTTATAAAATAGAAATATGTTTTATTTAAATATAGAGACGCGTTTAACTATTTGGTGAGAGGGATGTAATGAGCTTCGCGCGCGAATGTTGTGTTGTGAAAGTTAGTTTATGTTTATGATAGAAATAACGGCATTGTATTGACAGACGTGACAGCAGACGGGATAAGGTTTGAAAAAAAGCGGCGTTGCCAGCCAAACTTGCGGAAGGAGCTAACTAACGAATATTCCGATGATTAGAGTTATCTAATGAATAGTAGTTTATTGAGAGGTGGTGAAATAGCCCCTTAGACAAATAATCATTTTCGTCTAGCTGTCCTAAATACTATCAGATTGATAATTAAGGTAACTAACTAACCATAACCATCACGCCGTTTACTGCAGGGGTAGGCAGAGAGGACTGACCGCCATACAAAACACTCTGTCTTGGCACACACTCCTTGCTCCATTCACATTCATACATCGTCTCATACATAGTCTTTTATTATTCTGACCCTTCACATGACCCGATTCGAGTATCTCATTAATGTCATGTCTTCCTCGGGCGTCCTTGACTTCTTCTTCTATTCACTTTCGCTATCCATATATTCTTTTTACATACACATTTTCAATACGGTCATACATGGTTTTACCGCACATACGTCTCAGGATTCTTATTTCCACAGCATTCAGTCTACTTTCGTTCTCCCTCTGCCAGTTCCATGCCTCACTGCCACACATCAGGGTTGGTATAAGCACTCCATTGTGGACTGCTAGCTTCGCTTCTTTGGACAATGTCTCATTTGCGCCAACAGCGTTCAGTCCTCCATTAATGGAGTTTCCCGCATTCCCCCTTCTTTCAATATCCTTGTCAGCCTTTGCGTCTCTCTAGAACATACTTCCTAAATACACAAACTCATTTTTAACTGAAACCCTTTTTACAATATTCAATAAAAAAAAATTAAAAAACAGTTATGTAACTTGCGACCTTGAAGTACTAATATATGGAGAGAGAGAGAGCTAATTATTTTTACCCAACCCTATACAAACATACGATAAATCACTTTCTCCGGGTTCTTTACGTCGTACACCGTGAGAAAGAAAGAGACAACAAAAATTCCCCAAATTATCACACCGCCTTAAAATATTGTTAGAATCTAATTTTGAAATTGGTAATTATACCCTAGCCTTAGAGTAGAAAAGTCTTACATAGACAGACGACATCAAATATTGGTGGAGAATTTTTACAGTGGTAGAGATACTCTAAGTATCGCCCTGGCGAAAGACCACCATTCAGAATCTAAACGTTGCTTGAAATGGCTTTAGCCGTGTTTGGTGACCAGATTTGAATAGCCAGGTACTCTTACCGACCTTCCTCTTGCCTATCTCTTTTCCCTACCCCTCAACCTTCAGCCTCACAACATGCCCCATTTGGGGATGGCATAGTTTCACTGGCTCTAGACGGTTGGGATCAGTCTAAACACTCCTAGCAATCGCGTTTGGTGATCAGATCTGAACAGCCGGGTACTTGTCAACTTTTCTCTTTCAGATCTTCGTGTCCTCGGGGATGTGTAATTTTTTTCACTGACATTTGTAAGCGGTTTTTTTAGATTAAAATTGTGCTTCCTCATCTATTTTAGGGTTCCTAGGGCTAACCGGCTGACTTTATTTTAAATTATTATAACGATCATTTGGGGATGCCATGGTCTCACTGGCTCCAGACAGTCGGAAACAGTTGGGACTCCCCTCTAGAGATTTTATATCCAGTGGTGTGAAGTGGGTGCAAACAGCGTCACATAATATTTTTGAAAAATGAATTTCTCAGTCAGCCCGGCCCCTTCCCACCCCCGAATTTCAAAAACAGCAAAATGATTTCAATTAATTAACTCGCGCCGTGTTCAAATCAACCCTTGTAATGAACTCTTACAAACGCTGACTTAAAAAGCTTTAGATTGGCCCGTTAACGTTGTAAATAAACCTTTCACCCTTAGAGTAAGTATCTATCCAAAGCAGTTTAGTGAGTTTTTGATGATTTTTACCTGACTCAGCGCACCTGGGCGTGGCTAAGACTGAGGCTACGGTATTTATACATCCATTCATATCACAAATCGACATAATGTTTTTTGTTATTCGTATAGCCACTTTTTCACAGTATTTTTATCAATTCAAATATAGCATCTAACCTAAAAAACCGTTTAGTTGTGTCAAGTTTAGTGGCATAATAAAAAATGTTGGCGGAGTCCCGCGGTGACCCAGGAGCTTAAGATCATTGCGACAGTATATAGAAGCGGTCTATGAAATTTGCTGTCTCTTTCTCTCTCATGGTGTACGAAGTAAGAACCCGGAGAAAGTGATTCATCGCAAGTTTGTGTAGGTTGGGTAAAAATAATTAGCTCTCCCTTCATATATTGGCAACGAAAAGCTACCATAATTATTTCGACAAACCTTCTGTTATTAGTGTTTGTGTGATATTTTGACTTTATAAATCATTTTAATGGTGTATTGATATTGTTTTGTTGAATGTGTTCAAATGTGTTTATTAAAAATGTCCGAATTCCATGTGGGCGGTAACTAATAGGCCATCCAACATCCTTTTAACATATCTTTGTCTCTTTCTATCGAGTCAGTATAAAGTAAGCCGTCCTGACTACACTGTTTTGCAAAGGTACCTCTCCGTGTATTCTTACTCCATGCTCAGAGTAAACAAAGGCATTTATATATCGCGGCGCATTGTTTGGAAATAATAGCATTTTTGATTTATTCGAGTGAATTTATGGCGCAGGGCCGCTGCATAATTAGCCGCGGCCATTGCTCGACGGCTGTTGCGCCTTCGAAGCTTTCCCTTATTAACGACTGTAGAATTCTAACGACGCTTTCATCTGTAGAAATGTAAAAATACAGAGTGGTAGATACTCCAAGTATCACCCTGGTGAAAGACCACCATTCAGAATCGAAACACTGTTGCTTGAAATGGCTTTAGCCGTGTTTGGGGATTAGATCTGAATAGCCAGGTACTTCCTAACCTTCCTCTTCATCATCTCATTGCTCTTCCCACTACCTTCAGCCTCATAACATACCCCAATTAAGGATGTCACAGTCTCACTGGCTCTGGACGGTTGGGATCAGTTGGGACTCTATTGACTATAAAAAATATATATAAAAAAAAAAAAAAACTTAATTCAATATTATTTGAAGAACAACAAATCGAACGACCAAACGAGACACAACGAACGAACACGTTTTTTCACAAAACCCTCTTCTATTTTTTGATTGTCACTCGTTTTCAAACCTTCAGCCATACAGCATACTTCGATCAGAGACGCCATAGTCCCTCTGCTGGAGCCAGAGGGACTATGGCTAGCAGCAAGCCGTGTTTGGTGACCAGATCTGAATAGCCAGATACCGTCAAACATCCTCTTCCCCATCTCCTTCCCCTTATCACTACCTACAGCCTAACAACATACCTCGATTAGAAACGGAGACCCTAGATCCCTCTGGCTCCAGATGGCTAGCGGCAAGCCGTGTTTAGTGACCAGATCTGAATAACCAGATACTTTCAATCTTCATTTTTGTTCACTTTCTTCCCCTTTCCGTTACATTCAGCCTCACAACATACCTTGATTGGAAACACCATAGACCCTCTGACTCCAGATGGATAGCGGCAAGCCGCGTTTGGTGACCAGATCTGAATAGCCGGGTACTTTCCAAGTACTTGAGCCGTGCTAAAAAAATGACTAAAACGTAAATTTTAATATTTTTTTATGTGAATCCTATAGCTGTCGTGGGCCAGTAGGACTATGTAAGCCCCCATCGGGTTATGTTGTGTTGCTGAATAAAATGGTATAGGGGAAGAGATGGGGAAGAGGAAGGTTATAAGGATCTGGTCACCAATAATACTTGTCTAATTTATATAGCGCCGTATTTGTGAAAAGGACACAATATCACCAAATACGGCTAAAACCATTTCAAGAAACAACGATTGCATTCTGAATGGTGGTCTTTCACCAGGGCGATACTGAAAGAATTTATTCATTTTTGTTGACTTAGGGGGCTCTCTAATGCAATATTGAAAGGCTATTGATTTCCCATGCGCAATCGATTATTGCTGACGCTGTGATTTTTTCTCGTTGTTTCAGGAATGTCCGTCGGGCGTCGTGGACGAGGATTGCTTCAAACACATCTTCGCGCAGTTCTTTTCCGCAAGGAGGTGAGACAAATTTGAATGTCTTGTATGTTTTGTATGTTTTGTATGTTTTGTATGTTTTGTATGTTTTGTATGTCTTTGTATGTTTTGTATGTTTTGTATGTTTTGTATGTTTTGTATGTTTTGTATGTTTTGTATGTTTTGTATGTTTTGTATGTTTTGTATGTTTTGTATGTTTTGTATGTTTTGTATGTTTTGTATGTTTTGTATGTTTTGTATGTTTTGTATGTTTTGTATGTTTTGTATGTTTTGTATGTTTTGTATGTTTTGTATGTTTTGTATGTTTTGTATGTTTTGTATGTTTTGTATGTCTTGTATGTTTTGTATGTTTTGTATGTTTTGTATGTTTTGTATATTTTGTTTAGTTTAATTTTGTTCACCGACGATGCTTAGGCTAAGCGAAACCGGTCAGTCGTAAAAATAAAAATAATATTCGTGATCTTGTACAAGGTAACTATTTTATTTTCTACAAATGCATTTGATTTTCATTTTTCTTTCAGATGCAACGAGGTACGCCCACTACGTGTTCAACACGATCAAGCGAACGCAAGGAAGCAAAATTAACTTCGAGGTGAGTTAAAAATAATTTTCCATACTAATTCCACTCTTTGGGGATGCTGTGTGGAGGGTTTTATTGAACAAAAAATGTGTCCCAATTGGGGATGCCACAGGCCCACTAGCTCTATGCAGTTGGAACTCTTGTGCAGTTTTCATTTTTTTTTTATTGGCTAGAGAAATGAGATCCTCGAGACGAATGTGCGGTAAAATCATGTGTGACCGTATTAAAAATGTGGATGTCCGAAAAGAAGGCAAGGCAGATGTGAGCATAATGAATGGGATCAAAAAAAGGGACGATTAAACGGTTTGGGCATGTAGAGCGAATGAACGAAGAAAGGAGTGTGAAAAGAATATATGATGCGAAAGTGGATGAAAGAAGAAGTCGAGGACGCCCGGGAAAGACATAGTACGATCGAGTTTATCAAATACTTGAATCGGGTCATGTGAAGAGTCAGAATAACAACAGAAGAGTATGTATGAGACGATGTATGAATGTAAATGAAGCACGGAGTGTGTGCCAAGACAGAGTTGTATGGCGGTCCGTCCTCTCTGCCTACTTCTGCGGGGAAACGGCGTGATGGTTAGTTAGTTCGACGGCCTCCATGGTCGAGTGGTAAGACGCTCGACTACGAATCCAGAGGTCGCGGGTTCAAGCCCGGCGTGCGCCAATAACTTTTGTGTAATCGATATGTGTCACAACACATTTTAATTCATATAAAGATAGTAAAAATTTTATTGGTGGCACGTTCCGGAGTGGTAGATACTCCAAGTATCGCCCTGGTGAAAGACCACCATTCAGAATCGAAACACTGTTGCTTGAAATGGCTTTAGCCGTGTTTGGTGACCAGATCTGAATAGCCAGGTACTTTCCAACCTTCCTCTTCCCAATCTCCTTTCCCTCCCCACTACCTTCAGCCTCACAACATACCCTATTTGGGGATGCCATAGTCTCACTGGCTCTAGACGGTTGGGAGCAGTTGAGACTCTTGTGCGGTATTCATATAAAAAATAAAAATAAAGTTAGTTAGTTAATAATTGGCTAGAGTGAGGTAACGTTTCGTTTTTGATTCACCCGGGCGATACTAAAAGCATCTACCCTCTCGTTGGAGGTCGCGAGAAGAGAGCTGTCTTCCATAAATCACTTCCATAGAAGTCGCTTTGGCTGTCAGCTCCATAGAGATCTGAAAGCACCATTAGTCGCTTGTCAGTCGGGGGCTTTGTACGACATGCTAAATGAATACACCCCAACTCGCCAGAGATCCGTCGTAAGCTGTCACGTGCCCAGCGGGCGCGGGAAAAGCAAAAGGGCCGAAGCGCCATTTCGGGAAGCCTTCATTAAAATTTACAAGTCTTCAGTACTTGGTTAGATTTTTGAAAAAAAAACAACACAAGTGCACACAATGCTCTCACTCTTAGAGTATATAGAGTGGTATCTATCCAAGGCAGCGTAGTCAGTTTTTTATGACGTTTATCTGACTCGGCAGACCTGGGCGTGGCTGAGACCAAGGCTAGGGTATTTATACATCCATTCATAGCACATATCGGCATAATGTTTTTGTTTATTCGTACAACCACTTTTTTACAGTATTGATATCGACAAAAATATACCATCTAACCTAAAAAACCGTTTGGTTGTGTCAAGTTTAGTGACATAATAAAATATGTGGGCAGAGTCCCGCGGTGACCCAGGAGCCCACGATCATCGCGACAGTAGATAGAAGCGGAATATTATATTTTTTGTCTCTTTCTCTCTCATGGTGTACGACGTAAAAACCCGGAGAAAGTGATTTATCGCAAGTTTGTATAGGTTTGGTAAAAATAATTTGCTCTCTCTCCATACATTGTTTCTCCAAGCTCTCCCTGAATTACCCAAAGTGACAAAGACTTAAGTCCGTTAGTGTCGCTTGAGGCGAGACTTCTCCCGAATGGTGAGTATATTTTAGATGGCTGAAGGCCCACAAAAGTCTTCAGAATCAAACGAGAGTCAGAGCATTCGAAGCAGATAAAACAACTGATTAAAACTGCATATTCAACTCATGTATGTGTCGCTTAAGCCCTTTTTCCTTTCCGGCGACGATATATCAATCGTTAAATCCCCCCTCTCCTTCCCTCCTATGATATAGAACGAAACAGATTTTCGAACGGGCGCTTTGAAAACATGGAATTAGAAAATACAAACTGTTCCATTTTGTGAATTCATGCGAAAATGAACTTTAAAGTGTCTTTCCACAAAGTTCATTTTCGCATAACATAAAACGATGAAATTGGCACAGCGTTAGTGATTTTTTTTATTTTTTATGAAATACCGCACAAGAGTCTAAGCTGCTCCAAGCCGTTTGGAGCCAGTGAGACTATGGCAACTTTGATTGTAGTGTGTTGTGGCTGAAGGTAATGGGGAGGGGAAAGAGATGGGCTGGATGAAGGGCAGAAATTACCTGGTTAACATAATTGAATCTGAAAAACGAACGCTGCCTAAGCCATTCCAAGCAAATTTTTGATTTTGAATACTCTCAGTATCGCCCTGGTGAAAGACCACCTTATGGCTTTAGCCATGTTAAATTATCAGATATTAATAGCCAGGTACTTACCAACCTCCCTCTTCCCCATCTTCTTCCCCTAGCCGCTATCTTCAGTCTAATAACACACCCCGATTGGGGATGCCATAGTCTCACTGGCTCTAGAGGGTTGGGAGCAGTTGGGCCACATTCACATAGATAATAAAGTTTAATTAATATTTGAAGGATTAATAAAATTTTCCATCTCGTAAAGTTTAGTTAGTAGATTTTCTCTTTAATTTTGTCAAACTAGGTTTCTATATCAAGATTTCACATTAAAACGATGAAAGAGTTAAAGAAATGTGTTACAAATAAAAAAAAATTACTCAAATAAATATATATATATATATATATATACTGCCGGCCCCACCCCCAACCCCCTCCACCATCAATCACTTTCGACCCGGGTACTTCGTTCGAGACATAAGTAGTGACTTGCACTCACTTAAGTTTTAGCTTCTGGACCAAACAGACGTGCGAAAGCTATCAGTTTGAGACAGAAACTCAAGACATAAGGCCTCTGAAGATGGACAGTGTGATCTGTCCGAAACGTCAGGAGCTAAAAAGTCCTTTTAAGGACTACGTTACGCGGGTAAGCCGAGAAAATTGTTCTACATTTATATGTATATATACATATTATGTGACTAAACATGGCTAAATGTAGCGTTGGGGAAAACGTCAATGTTTTGTGAATGCTTCACGAATTGCTAGTTCTTTAAAATGTACCCTTCGCAGTGAACACTTCAATTGAAGTCGAACTCGCAAAAAAGAGATTTGAGTTTATCCGGTTATCTGTTCAGTTCTTTTTGGAACCGGTTCCTTGATATTTTTTCGAAAAGTACTAGCGAATCGACAAAAGTTCCTCGCCAAAACAAAAGTGCTAGTCGGTAGAGCTTTAAAAACGAAAAGAGAAGTACTTTGAAGTCAAACTTCAACTGAAGAGCTTGAAATGAAGTACTTCTTCATAGGCTTTAAAGTTCAATTTTACAACTGAACTGTTGCAAATTGAGGTAGTTATTTGTAATCTAACTTCCATCGCAGTATTTTTTCAATGAAATGAAATGAATGAAGTTGAACTGCCGCAAAATGAAATAGTTCACACGGAGCAGTCAAAACGCTAAAATGAACTACCAACTTCAATTAAAGTATTTGTTCAATGAACAATGAAGGAAGTAGGAACTGCTGCCAAAAGAAAAAGTTCTTTTATAGCGGTCACAACGCTAGCTAAATGCATTCCATGTCACTAGCGTGGTGACTGCTCCGCGCAAACTACTTCAAAGAACTGCTTCATTTTGCGGCAGTTTTAACTTCATTCATTTCTCATTGAACAAATACTTCAATTGAAGTTGGTAGTTCCGCTCGCACGATTGATTTGTAGTGCACTGCGAATATTTATTAATAATTATTGCTATACCTATACATTTCCCTCTTAGATGGCGCTAGTATAGTTTGCAAACCTTATACGGTCGCTTCTAACGAGTTCGTATAAAACTTGGGCTGACTTGAAATCAGAATTTCTGTGGTACTTATGTTTTTATTTATAAATTAACGGACTAAAGTCCAATTACAAAAAATACATTTAAAACACGAAATGGAAAAAAGAGCGACAGAGAAGGAATGGCACATACATCATAATAAATGTAGCGATGACAAAAATAAGGCAAAATAAACATAAGAGAGAACATTCAAGCCATGGTCAAATCAAAGTTTTGGTAGAGTCGTAAAGAATGACGAAAATCATTTAGACGGCTACCGAAAATTTCAAGACCATGGCTTGAGTTACCAAGTCTTGACATTCTAGTCATTGGAGAATTATACCCATAATTAGTATTGTGATGATTGAGGAACAGCAATTCATTGTTTCTGAGTCTACGGCAAGGAATGTTGAACTGGAAAGGTTGCAACAAAGAAGGTGAGTCAATAAAACAATTAATAATTTTGGAAATGAAAATTAAATCAAAGTCTTTCCTGCTTACTTACTTCAAGGGTTTAAAGTGAAGGGTTTATTTTAAAGAACTAGCAGTTCCTGAAGCGTTCACCAAACTTTGAAGTTTTTCCCCGTTTTCAGCGTTCTGCGAGCTGCGGTTTTATTCTAAATGGTAATATTTCCCAAGGGGAATATTAAGAGTATTCAACAACACCAAGTTTGATAACAAGTGACAATTGAAACAGAAGAGAGTTATGTGAAAAAACGTGTTCGTTAGTTGGTGTTTCGTTTGGTCGTTCGGTTTCTTGTTGTTCTTTAAATAATATTAAATTAAGTTTTTTTCTTTTTCTTATGGTCAATACCGCACAAGAGTCCCAACTGATCCCAACCGTCAAGACCAGTGAGACTATGGCATCCCCAATTGGGGTATGTTGCGAGGCTGGAGGTAGTAGGGAGGGGAAGAAGATGGGGAAGGGAAAGGTCGACAAGTATCTGGCTATTCAGATCTGGTCCCCAAACACGGCTAGAGCCATTCCAAGCAGCGTTTACGGTGCTTAGAATAACAGCGGTGATACTTAGAGTATCTACCACTCTAGAACGTGTCGCAAATACACTTTTTATTATTTCTTTTTTGGTATGACACATATAAATGAAATAAAAGTTATTGCCGCACGCCGGGTTTGAACCCGCGACCTTTGGATTCGCAGTTGAGCATCTTACCACTCGACTATGTAGGCCATCGTTGTGGTGTTCTTTAATAATACAATCTGTTAGACTTTTACTTCATCGGTGAGTGAATTGGTTTATTTTCTTCCTTCACTCCTTAACCTCTCCACATCCATAGTTATACACTTCCATCAAGTATTATAGTTTGTCGTTTTACAGTTCACTATTTTCCTAATTCATCTGAAGCTGAAAACATTTTATTAGGTCAGGTTATTCAGTGCTCTTGAGGTGAATTGGCACAAAACTGCGCTATATAAATTCGCTATATTGTTAGGTGTGTCATGCGCGGGCTGTTGCCACCGCGCGTAGAATGTCGAGTTGTTAAATCATGGGAAGCTAACGAGAAAACTTTTAAACTGTAAGTTAACTGGCAAAGTTAAAGAAATACTTTAACTGATGGAAAGATTATTATGAAAAACATAATTGGATACAAAGATATTTTTAATTCAACAGCTGTTACCGTCTTTTGGGAATTGCATTTTTTGATGTACACTGCACGAGAATTCTCGTTGCACAGAGCCAGTAGGACTATGTCATTTTTTGTTGTTGTTAAATATTGTAATTTTGGTCGTATCCCGTGAGAGAGAAAGAGCCAAGAAAAATCGTCACATAGTATCGCTGCGTTTCTAAGTATGTAAGGATGTTCTCCGTCCGCACTAACTTCACACCATCGAGTCGCACAACTTACGTCGACGGATTTTGAGGTTATCTCCTATATTTGTGTTGATTAAAATACTGGCAGTGGTAATACAAATAAATCAAACATGATGGTGATATTTGCTATGCGAGAATGTTCAAATAAGACCAAACAAAGTTTATAAAACATCACTTTTCAGAGGTATTTCAACAGTTTTTAAATGTTTTTAACCAAACTTTAGAACTCTGTCATTTTGAATGATATAAAGATATAAAATCAACAAAAAACTTCCATCATTATTTAGGCAAACCTTCTGTTATTAGTGTTTGTGTGATATTTTGACTTTATAAATCATTTTAATGGTGTATTGATATTGTTTTGTTGAATGTGTTCAAATATGTTTATTAAAAATCTCCAAATTCCATGTGGCCGGTAACTTACAAGCTATCCAACATCCTTTAACATATCTTTGTCTCTTTCTATCGAGTCAATATGGAATTAACCTCAGAGCAATAATATACAGGAAGGAGCGCTTCTGTAGTCAGAATTGATGATTTTTTCCTGACTCGGACTAGGGTATTTATACATTCATTCATAGCGTATGTCGGCATAATGTTTTTGTTTATTTGTATGACAATTTTTTTCACAGTATTGTTATCAGCAAAAATATAGCATGCAACCCAAAAAAACACTTGATTTATGTTTATCAAAAAATTCCAAATTTAATTTGGGCGGTAACATATAAACTATCCAACATCCTTTAATATATCTTTGTCTCTTTCTATCGAGTCAGGATAAAATCAACCGTCACGACTACACTGTTTCACATATCTTCCAAGTTTCGGGTGGTTTAATTACCGTCTGCAACATTGATTGATGGCAACTCATCACCATATTCCGAATTTCACTGTTAACTGTGACTCAAATATTCAAACGGTAACGCCGGCGCGTCATCTCGGGAGCGGAAGCAAATTTTCGACCTCGGTACTGAAAAGGTTAGCCGCTCTTTCAGAAGTTGACGAGGAACGGACAAACCGGGCCTAAGGGCAAAAGCGTTTGTATATTTTTTTAGAAAAATCGTTTTGATGTTTTCCCAAGAGAATGTTATTCTTATATTTTCATTCAGCTGCAATGAAAACAGAAAACACTTTGCACTTCGCGTTTCAAAAACGACAAACCTTACAACAAAACACCCTTTTCTAGACAAATCAATATTTCAGAGCGACAATATTATTTTCAGAATTACCGTTTGACGGCCTCCGTGGTCGAGTGGTAAGACGCTCTAACTAACCATCACGCCGTTTATCCGCAGGGGTAGGCAGAGAGGACGGACCGCCATACAACTCTGTCTTGGCACACACTCCTTCATTCATACATCGTTTCATACATACTCTTCTGTTATTCTGACTCTTCACAAGACCCGATTCAAGTATTTGATTCACTTGATCGTGCCATGTCTTTCTCGGGCGTCCTCGACTTCTTCTTCCATTCACTTTCGCATCATATATTCTTTTCACACTCCTTTCTTCGTTCATTCGCTCTACATGCCCAAACCGTCTAAGCGTCCCTTTCTTATTCCTATTCATTACGCTCACATCAGCCTTGCATTCTTTCCTGATATCCACATTTTTAATACGGTCATACTTGGTTTTACCGCACATTCGTCTCAAGGATCGCATTTCTACAGCATTCAATCTACTTTCATCCTTCCTCTGCCAGTTTCACGCCTCACTGCCACACATCAGGGTTGGAATCAGCACTCCACTGTGGACTGCTAGCCACATAGGGATCTCATTCCCATAGCATTCAGTCTACTTTCATCCTTCCTCTGCCAGTTCCACGCCTCACTGCCATACATCAGGGTTGGTATCAGCACTCCACTGTGGACTGCTAGCCACACAGGGATCTCATTTCCACAGCATTCAGTCTACTTTCATCCTTTCTCTATGTCGATGATTTATATTAGACCTTCCCACTCCTAGGCCCTAAACAGAATGTACTTTCTGTATTTGAAAATGTCTGTATAAATTCAATTGCAGTAAAACAAAACAGAATATAACATGAATTAAAAATGATAAATTATTAATTGAAAATTTAAAAATAATATCTGTAAGGAATTCGCGAGCTTTCAAAAATGGCTTTTTCCACAAAGGAGAGCTTGTTTTTTTTCATTTTGAAATCCGACTCTTTTGAATAACTCTTTCCAAAGGAAAATTCGTGAAAGCTTCCGAGTTTTGAATGTATGAATGGATGAATCAAAGGCTGACCCCTTTCACGCTTTTGTACAGACTATATAAAACACTTTTTGTTTCAGAAAGTTCTAAATTTATGATTTCTAAAGATTTATATAAACACTGCCTTAGAGTACATAGAGTGGTAACTACCCAAGGCAGTGTAGTCAGTTTTTGATGATTTTTACCTGACTCGGCGGACCTGGGCGTGGCTAGGACTAAGGCTAGGGTATTTATATATCCATTCATATCACATCAAAACCATGCATGACCGTATTAAAAATGTAAATATCCGGAAAGAATGCAAGGCTGATGCGAGCGTAATGAATAGGATCGAGAAAGGGACGCTTAGACGGTTTGGGCATGCAGAGCGAATGAACGAAGAAAGGAGTGTGAAAAGAATATATTTTGCGAAAGTGAATGGAAGAAGAAGTCGAGGACGCCCGAGAAAGACATGGCACGATCAAGTGAATCAAATACTTGAATGGGGTCATGTGAAGAGTCAGAAAAACAGAAGAGTATGTATGAGACGATGTAAATGAAGCAAGGAGTGTGTGCCGAGACAGAGTGTGTTGTATGGCGGTCCGTCCTCTCTGCCTACCCCTGCGGGGAAACAGGGTGATAATTAGTTAGTTAGTAAGGTATTTCAAAAAAAAAATACAAATATGAACTAAAAATAAATGTATTTTCGAAATTAAGCTTCGGAGCGGTTAAGTTCCTAGGGCCCGGATATAAAATTCGGCGTGTGCAAATATATGTTTGACGGCCTCCGTGGTCGAGTGGTGAGACGTTCGACTACGAATCCAAAGGTCGCGGGTTCAAACCCGGCGTGCGCCAATAACTTTTATTTAATCAATATGTGTCATAACACATGTAATTCATTTAAAAATAATTTAATTAAAAGTATATTTGCGGCACGTCCCATAGTGGTAGATACTCCAAGTATCGCCCTGGCGAAAGACCACCATTCAGAATCGAAACACTGTTGCTTGAAATGGCTTTAGCCGTGTTTGGTGACCAGATCAGAGCATCTCAGAGATCAGCCAGGTACTTACAAACCTTCCTCTCCACCGTCTCCTTCTCCTCCCCGATATCTTCACCTTACAGCATACCCCAATGGGGATGCCATAGTCCCACTGGCTCTAGACAGTTAAGAGCAGTTTTGACTCTTGTGCGGTATTCGCATAAAAAAATATAATCAACGATTTTCAAGGAAATACGAGATTGATAAAAATGACGCTTTCCCAAAAGCTTTCGGCTTAAAGTGACAATGTATGGAGAGAGAGCTAATTATTTTTACTGAACCTATACAGATTTGGGATAAATGACCCTCTTCGGATTTCGTACGTCGTACACCGTGAGAAAGAAAGAGACAACAAATTTTCCCAAATTATCACACCGCTTTAAAGTATTGTAAGAATGTTCTTCGTGTCCCGTGTGTTCTCCGTTGACTCCGCCCACACGTTTTGATACGCGAAATAAATTGACATAACTCAACGGCTTATTAGGTCACATGTAATTTTTTTTTTTAACAATACTCTGAAAAGATGGTTATACGAATAAACAAAAACATTACGTCGACATGTGCTATGAAATGGATGTATAAATACCCTTGCCCTAGTCCTAGCCACGCCCAGATCTAGCCGAGTCCGGCAAACCTCGTAAAGATTTATTACAGCCTTCTCTACAGCGCTCTCTCTTGTATGTTATTGCTCCAAGGTTACATCCCTCGACGCAGTGTGATATTGTGTGACACCTCGTTTTGTCTCTCTCTCTCATGGTATACGAAGTAAGATCCTAAAGACAGTAATTTTCACAAAATTGTATAGATTTGGTAAAAATATTAGCTCTCCCTCTTCATATATTGCTTCTTCAAGATTAGCACCGTCCAGACAACGCGCTAGCCAGCGTTCAATGGAGTTTTCGAGTTCAAAATGTGTCTCTGGGATATTTTTTCTCTTTAGTGGACACTCCCCGAGAATCACATCGGCTCTTGCACAGATAAGCATGTCTCCGTTTCTTTCGGTAGCTTAATTGGCAGAGACCTTAGAGTATACTAGAGGTAGCCCAAGCCAAGGCAGTGAAGTCAGTTTTGGACTTGTTTTCGATGATTTTAACATGACTCGGCGCACCTGGGCGTGGCTAAGACTAAGGCTACGGTATTTATACATCCATTCATACCACATATCGACATAATGTTTTTGTGTATTCGTATAGCCACTTTTTCGCAGTATTTTTATCAACAAAAATATAGCATCTAACCTAAAAAACCGTTTAGTTGTGTCAAGTTTAGTGGCAAAATAAAAAATGTGGGCGGAGTCCCGCCGTTAACCAGCGAAGATAGCCAGCTTAAGATCATTGCGACAGTATATAGAAGCGGTCCAAGAAATTTGTTGTCTCTTTCTCTCTCATGGTGTACGATGTAAAAACTCGGAAAAAGGTGATTTATTACAATTTCGGATGGGTTGGGTAAAACAAATTAGCTATCCCTCCATATATTGTTACTTCAAGGCAGAGACGTTACTATTATTTGAGACGCTATTTTTATTGTATATCTCTTTTTCTGCTTCATGTGTAGTTGAAAATCACTGATATTATTTCAACAATTAACAATATTTTTGTACGGTGTACAAAATCGATCGAATGGATATTTCCAACCTCCGAAACCGATGGACAATTTCCTGTCACCGGAAGTGGCCGGGCCTCGGCGCTGTACATCGTCGACATTTCGCTATACTTTTGTCTACATCCGGTTTGAAACGGTGCCAATAATTCGTGTAATCGGCCGTATTTGCGTTTTTTTCCGCATTTAGAAAAATACAAAAGGGGGTTTAAATCGTAGGTACGTGGTTATTCAGATCTGGTCACCGAACACTGCTAAATTCGTTTAAAGCACTGTTTTAAATCTATATGGTGGTTTTTAGCAGGGTGACACTTATAGCATCTACCCTTGGATTAACAATATGTGGAGAGAGAGCTAATTCTTTTTACACAACCTATACAGATTTGGGATAAATCGCTTTCTCCGGGTTTTCGCATCGTATACCATGAGAAAGAAAGAGACAGCAAAATTTCCCAAATTATCACACCGCTTTAAAGTGTTGTAAGAATGTTCTTCGTGTCCCGCGTCGCCGTTGACTCCGCCTACACGTTTTGATATGTGACACAAATGAACATAACTCAACGGTTTTTAGGTTATATGCCATATTTTTGTTTATAACAATACTGTTAAAAAGTGGTTATACGAATAAACAAACGCATTAAGTCGAAATGTGATATGAATGAATGTATAAATACCCTAGCCCTAGTCCTAGTCACCCTCAAGTCTAGCCGAGTCCGGCAAAACTAATAAAAACTGACTACAGCAGCGCTACTTCTTGAATATTTTTTTATTGTGAGTCTCAACTGCTCCCAACTGTCTAGAGCCAGTGAGACTATGGCATCCCCAATTAGGGTATGTTGTGAGGCTGTAGGTAGTAGGGAGGGGAAGGAAATTGGGATGAGGAAGGTTGAGAAGTGCCTGGCTATTCGATTCTGGTCACCAAACACGGCTAAAGCCATTTCAAGCAACAGTGTTTCGATTCTGAATGGTGGTCTTTCACCAGGGCGATACTATGAGTATCTACCACTCTGGAACGTGCCGCAAATATACTATTTTTATTATTTTTATATGAATTATATGTTTTATGACACATATTAATTAAATAAAAATTATTGGTGCACGCCGGGTTTGACCCCGCGACCTTTGGATTCTTAGTCGAGCGTCTTACCACTCGACCATGGAGGCCGTCAAAGAACTGAAACATTTCTTAAAAATAGAAAGAGGTTTATGCGTTCTTGTTCATGAGGGAGTATTCATGTACATATTACCCATTTTTATTTCCTTCGTGTTTTTTATGCGGAATGCCAGACTTGCACACCCTGCTAGCCCGCCGGAAGATGTTTTTGGGTAAACATTTTTTTAAGTTGATTTCTGGAGGTGTTTACCAGGGGTGTTAGTTGAAGTTTGCCGGTTCTTTCAATAAAGAAAAGGCTTAATTCTCAAGGGAATCTCAAAAAAATTTTATTCAAAGTATCGACCATCGGATTCTTTACATTTTGCCCATCTTTGAGGCAAATCATGGATACCATTCCAAAATTGGCGAAGCGCTGCTCTGCGAGTGAGTGTCCCATCGATGCGAAAAGGTGATAGTCGGACGGGGCAAGGTCTGGAGAGTACGGCGGGTGCGATAATATTTCCCAATTCAATGCTTTGAGAGTGTTCTTCACTACTTTAGCTGTATGAGGCGGTGCGTTGTCATGTTGTAGGACCATGAACTTTGCCATGTCTTCGGGCCCATTTTCCATACTTTTGGATCTTTCCCATGGCTTTTAAACGTTGGCAAATTGCTCCTCGGGTCACATTAAGTGTTTGGGCCAATTGTAGTTGCGATTGGGTTGGGTCTTCATCCAATAACGCCTGCAATTCCTCGTCTTGGAACTTTTTCGCTGCACCAGGATGTTCATGGTCTGTTAAATCGAAATCTCCACTTTTAAATTGACGAAACCATGTCTCACATGTTCTAATCACTGGAGCATGTTCACCGTAAGTTTCTACCAGCAACCGATGAGCTTCAACTGCTTTTTTTTTTTGATGAAATAAGAAAAGCAACGAATGCCGCAAATGCGATTTACTTGGAACGAAACTCGACATATTCACTGAGGTAAACAACTATGACACTATTATTTTGGCAGAATGTAACTTGTGTATTTTTGAAGGTTAATGTCCATAGAAAAATATGACATAGATGCCAAATCATAGAAATGTATACATATCTCTAGCGACATCTATGAGTAAAACCGGCAAACTTCAACTAACACCCCTGGTATAACCCATATATAGATCAAATTGTTCAGATTTAACAATATGTATATTTAAACCTAGTGTTGACACGGTCACTGTTTTCAGGAGTTCCTGTCCATCTTATCTCGCGTCTCCCGCGGGACCAGACAGGACAAGCTGCAGTGGGTTTTCGCGCTGTACGACGTGGACGGAGACGGACGCATCAGCAAGGCGGAGATGACTGAGGTGGTCGGCTCCATCTACGAGATGCTGGGCAGGGCCACGGCGCCCAGCGTCCAGGACACCTCGGCCAGGGACCACGTGGACAGGATCTTTCACGTGAGTCCGCCCTTCTTTGTTGATGCAGATGCTTTGTAGTCAGGACGGTTGATTCCTTGGAGTAATGATATAAGGAAGTACAGCCAATGACGTTACATATATTATTGTGGCAAGCAATAATTACGCTAGTTGGTGTGATCGGTGTTTAAGCCGATTTAGTACTAAACGGTCACGCGTCGCTTGAGGTCGTTTCAAGGAAGTATGGAACGCGGTCCGAACTTCGGATCTGTTTCGTTTATACACATATATTCTATGAATGTCTATCTTTGTCATACAATTGTAGCGCTCTCAAAGTGGCAAGCAATAATCACGCTAGTTGGTGTGATCGGTGTTTAAGCCGATTCAGTACCAAACGGTCACGCGTCTCTCGAGGTCGTTTCAAGCAAGTATGGAACGCGGTCTGAACTTCGGATCTGTTTCGTTCATACACGTATATTCTATGAATGTCTGCCTTTGTCATACATGACCGATATTTGAATGATGAATTTACTGGTAACGTGTGTGTTTTGCTTGCCACATTTTGTGTTCATATTCTAAGGCTATAACGTGTCTATATATACATTGTCATTGGGTACAGTTAATTATTTTTACCCAACCTATACAAACTTGCGATAAATCACTTTCTCCGGGTTTTTACGTTGTAAACCGTGAGAGAGAAAGAGACGAGACAAGTCGTCACATAATATAGCACCATCATTCGATCTGTAAGCATGTTCCTCGTCTCCCGCGTCTCTGGCGACTCCGCCCACTACGTTTTGATATGCGACATAACTGGACATAACTCAACGGTTTTTTAAGGTTACATGCTATATTTTTGTTGAAAACAGTACGGTGAAAAAGTGGTTATACAAATAAACAAACACATTATGTCGACATGCCCTAGTATTAGCCACGCCCAGGTCTAGCTGAGTCAGGCAAAAATCATAAATACTGACTGCAGAAGCGCTCCCTCTTGTATATTATTGAAGTTGATTCCATACTGACTCGATAGATAGAGACAAAGATATGTTAAAGGATGTTAGATAGCCTATTAGTTGCCGCCAACATGGAATTCGGACATTTTTAATAAACACATTTGAACACATTCAACAAAACAATATCAATACACCATTAAAATGATTTATAAAGTCAAAATATCACACAAACACTAATAACAGAAGGTTTGCCTAAATAATGGCGGAAGTTTTTTGTTGATTTTATGTCTTTATATCATTTAAAATGCGAAAATTCTAAAGTTCGGTCAAAAATATTTAAAACTGTTGAAATACCTCTGAAAAGCAACTAATTAACCATCACGCCGTTTCCCCGCAGGGTTAGGCAGAGAGGACGGACCGCCATACGACTCTATCTTGGCACACACTTCTTACTTTATTCACATTCATACATCGTCTCATACATACTCTTCTGTTATTCTGACTCTTCACATGACCCGATTCAAGTATTTGATTCACTTGATCGTGCCATGTTTTCTTCGGGCCTCCACGACTTCTTCTTCCATTCACTTTCGCATCATATATTCCTTTTACACTCCTTTCTTCGTTCATGCTCTGCATGCCCAAACCATCTAAGCGTCCCTTTCTCGATCCTATTCATTACGCTCACATCGGCCTCGCATTCTTTTCGGATATCCGCATTTTTAATTCGGTCAGAGAAAGTGATGCATTAAAATCTAATCACCATCATGTTTGATTTATTTGTATAACCACTGCAAGTATTTAAATCAACACAAATATAGGACATAACCTCAAAATCCTTCGACGCAAGTTGTGCGACTCGACGATGTGAAGTTGGCGCGGACGGAAAACATCTTTACATACTTAGAAGTGCTGCGATACTATGTGACGACTTTTCTTGTCTCTTTCTCTCTCACGGTATACGACGTAAAAACCCGGAGAAAGTGATTTATCTCGAATTCGTATAGGTCTGGTTAACATGTTTAGTTCTTTCTCCATGTATATTTTTTCGCCAAGCTGCACTCCTTCTCGATTGGAGATTTTGGTCGAAAAGGATGATTTTTTGTTGTTGTTGACTTGAATTCCTCGAAGGTGTAAAAGTCCGGCCAGCTCCGAGCAGTCAATCGCTTGGGTGGTATAGCAAACGTTCACCAGACGGAACGCGCTTCGTCCCAGACAAGGTCAAAGAGGCGAAGTGGCGACTGATTTGACGAAATGACATAAGCCGAAAAATATGGCCGCTCGCCAAAACCGTCTGCGAATAGTTATTTTATGTGAATGTAAAATGCCTATTACGGAAACAGG